>MKYO02026004.1:254008-293367 GCA_002013955.2 Citrus medica | reverse complement strand
CAATAATTTTTATGATGGATTTATCGCATTTCTTAACCATGCAATAAAAATTTTTTTTATTTCGTCCAATGCGAAAAAGCTTTTTATTTGTGCTCACACTGCTAATGAGCTACTTGATATGTTACAAGCTTATAAATCGGAGCCAGACCCCTGGGCCTTTGTGTTCGAGCGTCCAAATGATGACGGTAACAGTAGCCGCAGTAAGAAGTACAAATTAGATTTAACTCTCCGCCTGTAAATATTTTCTTCTGTGTTACACCACCCAGGTGATGTCTTCTAAACTCTACTTCTTTCCTTTAAAACATTGAGGACAATGTTTCGTTCTGGTTGGGGGGAGGGAATAGTCGACAATTGTGGAATCTTGGTTAAGTTTTTACTAATTTTTTGTTGTAGAAACTAACTGTTGCTAACTTTTTGTGTTGAAGATGGCTGAATATGGAGTGTAGTGACTCTAGAAACGCATCTTCATTGATTAAAATAATAAAAAATAATAAAAAAATTTCAGACATTTTCTTTTTCTTTATTATGTTTTGATGTTCGTTTTTCTTCTTCTTTTTAATTTCTCCTTTATAAAAAATACATTTTCAAAAAAAAATTTGAGTCGAAGATGGCTGAATATGGAGTGTAGTGCCTCTAGAAACGCATCTTCTTAAGTTAAAAAAAAATTATTTTTCGTTTTCTATCATTTTCTAATTAGTTTTTCTGCATCATTTTCGCATTTCTGCATGTATATTTTCCTTTCATGTTTACATAGGTTGGGGGGTAGAATGTTGTTTAAAAAAAATAATTGTTATTTATTTTAACATTGGATGACATGATAAATTTCAAATTTTAGTATTTGTATTATCTTTAGTCTGAAGTGATGTTACACTATGTTTGCTACTTTACATGTTGATGTCGGAGACAAATATGAGTTACTTAAATGAATGAACATGTTATAATAAGTACCAAGTGAGTTTTGAGCCTATCATTTTTCTTGCAGAGTAACCCTTTTGCCCATTCTGTATACAGCTTAGCAGTTTATTATTGTATATACGATCTCTATATTTCTTTTGGGTTAATCCTTAAAAAAATTTATAAAATTAAAAAAAAGCGTGTTGCTACATTTGAAATAAAAAAAGAAAAAAAGTGTGTTGCTACATTTGGAAGCCCATCTAATTAGTAGATAAGGAAGATTATTTAGAACCCTAGAAGATGATGGAAATGCCATCTTTGATCTGTTTGAGCCTTTCTAGCAATCCATTTTATTAAATATCCATAGTTAACCCTTATGAGTACGGATTCCATATCTACTTGTTCACTTTCCAATATCTAGTAAACGTAACTCTTTAGGGGGGCCAGCAAGACAGCACCCAAACCTTATTCCTCTCTCTATCAATTTTTTTTTGTGAAATTACTATTAAATTTTTATTTGTTGTGGCTTTTGTTAATTTGTATGGGCAATTGTTTTTTTTAATATTTTTTAATTCTTTTTTAATATAATAATTTATTTTAATGTGGTAACTCTAAATTCTCTTTTATTGTCTTTGTCTTTTAAGACAAAAAGCTAAACCCATTCTCACTTTTTTTTTTCAAATACCATTTTAGAAACAAACTAACAAATGCATTTTTTAATTTACTAAAAACTAATCATTTCTATATTATACTATATAACATACAAAAACTCCTTTTGAAATATAAAACCGAAGGCACACTTAACTGTTTCAAAAGGTAACACGAACACGTCACGTCCTGCTTCCACTAATTGCAGTTACTCCTTCTTGGTGAGATTTAGGGGGGGGGGAAACAAAGCTACTCATGTAATTGAATTCACTAATCTTATATTATTAAATCTGAATATTTTATACAAAATAAAAAATAGTGAACGTCATTACATAGAAATAATTATATAATTGTATCGCGTGTTCAAATGCTCCTTATATGGAGGACATAATGTCTAGACGTAGATGTTTAAATTCACACTTTATAAAATGAGACTAATGATTACAATATGACATAAAATTCCTTTTAGTTTTGTAAAAATATATGCACTATAAGGACGTGTAAAACTATAAAAGATCTTTTACAGAAGGGATGACAATGAGGAGAGTTTGAGGTAGGGATCATGGTCCCCTGCCCCGAATTGGAAGCAATCCCTAAACTCGCTTACGTAACTAAAAATTCTTATTTGAGGGTAATTCGTAGACATCTTCAATAATTCCTGAATGGGACAAGGATTAAACGGGAGCTCGATACCCAGTTATTTGTTAACTTATTTAATTTTAAAAAACCTAGAGGAACAATCACATTGGAGCCGATAGAACCCCGAAGGCAGTTATTGGAGAGGTTTAGCTTGAAGACATGACCAATATAATGTTCTCACTGCACTCAATGCCATCTCAAGAACAACAATCAATATTACCTTCGTCTGTTACATGATGCCGCCTCAGGATGACTTGGGATACTTTATGAAATATAAGAATCATCATCAACGATGAGGCTTTCTTTGAATTGTATCGACATAGAGCGTTGATCATCAAATGATAAGAGTAGCAGGACAGAAGAAGCAGTACTGAAGTCAGCAAAATTGTAAAATTAAAGAAGATAATGGGAAAAAAATGTACTTTAAATATTGAGAATAAACTCAAGGAATTAGTAATTGTACAATTCTGATAGAGAATTTCTGTTTCAGTATTATAAACAATTATCTGAGAAAATTCAACGAGGATTTAGCCGTCCCAGTTACAGGCAAGTGTAATAATTTTGGTGGAATTAACATCTTTTCTATCTTCGTTATTATAAATAACTTCGCAACAACATTATCTGATCTTTTTGTCAGTCATTAATCAAGAAGCCTAAAGACATGCGTCAAGACCATCTAGATTAACTCTTTGGGCTTTTCATCTTCTTAAAATCCTCGAAGAATAACTAGTAATCAAGCAGCACAGATTTGACGGAAAACTTGGATAATGAGCGAGGCGATAGTGCTTAAGACTATTAGAGAAAATTCAAAATTGTGAATTAGGATTTTCTTTTTACTAATTTGTAAAGTTATTAACATAATAATTTAATAATGTCTTATTTAATTTTCTTAAATATGATATTAAAAATATTTTAGGTTTGGGTTCGACAATACGATAAAGTCCCCGGACCCAAAAAATGTTGGGGCCTTGGGTTATCTCCGAAATGGATTCGATTTTATTTTTTAAAGCTTTTAAGAGGTCATATCCGACCTAGGCCACACAAATTGTTGTTATCCCTACTTTATAGCACGGTAAAAGAGGGGTTGGATTTGAGGATCATGCTACGGTGCAACTGTGGCATTGTGCCACAGTTGCATCTAACCGTTGGATGCAGTTGGATTGGTGGGGTCTACTGACATTCAACGGCTAGATGCAACTGTTTCACGGTGCCATAGTTGCACCTAAAGTTTCCCCTGAATTTGAATTCAAATTTTAACATAAAATTGCATTTTGTCTTATTAATATCTATAATTACAAAATTAGCCTTCAAATTTTAAAGTTTTTATACAAATTTAAAGATAAAAAATAATTTAATTAAATAAATAATAAACAAATAGACCCGTATTTGATTCATTTATGGTCTATCTATTAAATGAATACATCTTTTAAAATCTATATCCATTTAAATTGAGTCAAATATATGGATCTTGACCTATATTATCACACCAGTGGCATGAATGTTTGAATGAAACATAATATATAAAAATGAATCTTTGAATGTTTGAATGAAACATAACATTTCACTTCTCAAATAATAGCATTTTAACTTTAATACCAAAAGTGATATGATATTCATAAAATGAATAATATCATAGAGTATTAAGTCATTCTCAAATTATGAAATTAATCATCTAATTATTCAATGATAAATTATTTGTGATGAAAATATTAAAATACTATAAAAAAATTGAAAATAATATTCAAATATAATTTTTACGAACGGCCGATGCGGATCGTTGCCATGGTACTTAAATGGAAGGTAGCTACACGCAATTGCTTCCTTCAATATGCATCGTCGTCAGATGAATAAAAAATTTCAACCCTTTTATTCAGTAATCAAAATTTACTATTTTTACGATTTGCTTCAGAACTCCTGGCTCCCTAGCTTCAATATTTTCTCAAAAGAGAAAATATATATGTACACGCAGGCACACATGCACGTATATTTAGACAGAAGCTGATCCGATTACCATTACAAACCTATTTGAAACAAATTGATAAATTACTTATTTATTGTAAAATATTGAAGAATAAGGATTCATATGCTATTTGGACACTTAAATTGTCGATGGTATGTTAAGTCGTGTCCAACTAGTACAAAGTATGAATTAATTTAATTATTAGTAATTTAATTTTTTTGGGTTAATTTTTCAACCGAATCAATAAGCAACACATAGTAGTAATGCCACGTCACTTAGGAGGGTAAGTACGTGTAGGCCTGGAGCATGAATCTGTTCCTTTACCCATTTCATGATTCATCATATCATCACCATCATTGGGAGTTGTAATAAAAAGTATAAATCATCATAACTAAACAATCGGACTCCTGTCTTCTTTTGGGCTTTGCTTCTTCTCTACTCCATTCTCACTATTCTCTGGAAGCTTGATACCAAGACAAATATAAAAAACAAACATTAAAATCTAAATTGATTGATCCTCTAAATCAGTTCAATCGAAACCCTAGCTTTTCACTTGGCTCTACTGTGGGGGGCAATAAAGCTCATGGACATGGCGGACGAATGCTGCTGCATGCAACTGATCGACGGCAATGGCGAATTCAATGTGGATGGCCTTGAGAACTTCGTTAGAACCACTAAGCTCAACCACTGCGGCCTCTCTTACGCCGTCGTCGCCATCATGGGCCCTCAAAGTAGCGGTATGCTCCACTTGTTCTTTATTTTATTTCATTTTGTTTTTGTGAGAGTTTAGTGGATTTGACTGCTCAAGAGTTGAATTATCTATTGAATTTAGGCTTTGAGTTATTTTGGAAGTTTAAGTTGCTTTTACCGTGTTATGACCTGTTTCGCTGCTAGATTTTGGTTGCTGCTTTTGGATTCGAGATAAGAATTCATGATTGAATTTCTTGATTTTTTTTTTTTTTTTTTGCCATTGTGATTTACAAGCTGTAGGTTAGGTAGATCAAGTAATCTTGTATGTGTAAGAGATAAGGGTGCATTTTGTGAGTGTTTTGTAGAGCAATGCCTCTGAGTTTAAAGTAATTTCTGTGAGAGTAGTTAAATGTGTTTTGTTCAAAAAGGTAAAAAGCACTAGAAGCACTCTTTTACTGAAAAACCACTTTCAAGACATGCATCTAGCTGATTGTTTTCTTTTCATCCCAAAATGATTTGACTTAGTCCAACCCAATTTATACCATGGGACTTCAAAATGCTCTTGACTTCATTAAAATTATTTCTAGACCCTGTAAATCCGTTTATGACTCTTTTAGCTTAGTATTATCTACATCTAGCTGTTGCTGCATCTGAGTATTTAATGACTTAATTAATTTACTCAATAATGTTTAAGGATTAACAAGTGTCTACCCTGTACAATTTTTTGTATAAACAATTAAGTCCGTCCATTTTAGAAATACCACTTTACCACTTGGCATTAGCTTTGTCGTAAAGTTTTGCACGTTTACAAATGTTGACCAGCCAGAAAGTCAGCATTGCCCCTAAAAGATTTCAATATATCATTCGTAGCGGCTAAAATCTTTTCAGGGCAATATTGTCTTTCTGGTTGTTGACATTAGTCAAGATGTCAACCTTAGTGGTAACTGGTAACAACTAAAGTCTAGGGGTCAAGCATCCATAAAAGGATGGCTCTAAATGTTGTCATGGTAAATTTGAGGGTTTCAGGTGTCATTTACCCCCTGAAACCCCCCCCCCCCCCACCCCCCACAAGATTAAAAAAAAAAATTCCGATGAAGAACTCAGTGAGTCTGTATTTGTTAAGCTATCTTAAATTCAGTTGATAAACTGTCCATCCTAAATTTTTTTTCACTGTGATTCCCATTGATTGCTTATGCATATTCTTTTGATTGATGTTATGGAAATGCGTTAGTGATAATGGTTGCCTGAATCACGTGTTTGCTTTTGCCTGATTTCTCTCTTGCCATTATGAACAGGGAAAAGTACTTTGATGAATCATCTTTTCCATACCAATTTCAGAGAGATGGATGCGTTCAGGGGAAGGTTGGTTTTTTTATGTTTCTCAAGTTTTATATAAATCTCCTTATATTTCTTCCTATAAGAAACAAGAAAAATGATCCAATTTTGTTGCAGGAGTCAAACAACTAAAGGCATTTGGATAGCGAAGTGTGTTGGCATTGAGCCTTTCACAATTGCCATGGATTTGGAGGGTAGTGATAGCAGGGAAAGAGGGGAGGTATAAAGATCTTTATTGAATTTTTTTGCTACAGTTCAAACTTTAGTGCTGCCTGGGGCTATGATTCTATATGAAGGAGTTTTCTCTATCTTATAGCTCTTACCCTTTCTGCAGTTGGCAATGCTAAATATGGGTTGATTCTGTACGAATAATAAAATTCTAATTAGGATAGATGATGCTTAGCACTGAGGTAACCTTTAGAATAGGTATGCCTTGTTCTAAATCAGGAGGCTGAAGTGGGTTAACAATTTAGAATAAGGATCTTATATTGATTTTGGTTTTTTTCTCTGGTGATAAGTCCCGAAACTGATATCCTTGGTATCTTCATGTAGTGATATTTCATCCAAATGTTTATCAGGTTTGACTTTTAGGGTCCCTGCTTGATGTGATGTTTATGAGGCTTAAAGTTAGTCATAGAGCCTTTTGTAAATCTAGAAATGCTTCTAGACAGATTTGTCCTTTCTTTTGGTTGTCAACTCTTTTCAATATCTTTCTACAAGATTTCTGAAACACTGAAGTCTATACATGCCTCCTATGTTTCATAAGTTGGTGTGTTTTTGAACATTTGCACATTCTTGGGCCTATAAACTTTTCAGTGTAATTTAGCAGATAAAAAAATTAAACTGTTTATCTTTAAAATAAGAAGCTGCATTTATTTATCTGTTGCAATTGTACGTTACTTTTTGGGAATTATTTTCATTACACATGATGTGTGCTTGCAAATTTGATATTTACAGGATGACACAACATTTGAGAAACAAAGCGCCCTGTTTGCTTTGGCAATTGCAGATATTGTGCTGATAAACATGTGAGTTAAATATTTTTTCATAGCTACTAAATATGTTAAGCATGAGACAGCTAAATCTTGGTCAGGAAGGCTGACTTGAGAAAATAAATGCTTTTCTAGTTTTCTTTAAAAAATAGCCTGTCCAATCTGGCTTTGGAATGAAATAAATTACATTTGATGGATTGTTTTGAATTGACTCTAATAAGACATTTGCAATAAAATTCATAATCTTGGCTTATTCTGTTGAATACTACATCTAATATATATAGTTTTGGTTGTTCATGTGAGTAGTTTAGGCTGGTTGAATCCTGGTCATTACCGTTAAAATTCCTAATCTTTTACAGATTTTGGACTTTCCTGGGCTTTGGGCTGCGGGAAGTGTCTTTCATTTCTGTGCTGTGGGTTGATGGTTTAGTCCTTGGCCTCTTTCTTTTGTTGGATCGCATATAAATATTTGAGAAAACACTTATGACATTAATTTTGTTCCATGGAGCAAGATTATACCTATAGTAATTTGATGTCTGAAAAGTGCTGTATTGAGATGATTTTTGACAATATTTACCTTAATCTATTTATTCCTTAAAGAGAAAAGCATGTGTGAATCCTACTTTTTGTTCTGTTGTCTGTACTGAATTCCCTCAATGTTCAAACGGTAGATCTATATTTGGAGTTTTATAAATGTAAAAGGGAGAGATCACTTAGAAGCCTCGGAAACTTGCAGGAAAACATACACATTGGGTGTTATTTCATTTATTAATCAGATATCTAATATGATATGCAGGTGGTGCCATGATATTGGTAGGGAGCAGGCAGCCAATAAGCCTCTTCTAAAGACAGTTTTTCAGGTACTCTAGTTAGTTTTCTCTGCCAATGTGTTAGTGGGCATTTATCGAAGAGAATAGTCTGCTTTTCGGTTTGTTTGTAGGTCATGATGCGTTTGTTTAGCCCACGCAAAACGACCCTTCTATTTGTTATACGCGACAAGACAAAGGTTTGGAGTCATGTCTTTCTTCTTCGTCTTTATGCTTCATTTACTTTGTCGAATATAATTTCTCCTCTGTTTGAGTGTTTGTCCTGTTGGTACTGTCCTTGCAGACTCCTCTTGAATATCTAGAGCCCATTCTAAGAGAAGATATTCAAAAGGTAAATTTGTTTGTTTTTGGTTACATTTGCATTTGTTCATTCTCTTGTTCTTTATTGTATCATTCAGCATTTTGATAGGTGCTTATTCCTGCAGATATGGGATGCAGTTCCTAAGCCCCAAACCCTTAAAAATACTCCGCTTAGTGAATTTTTTAATGTGAGAGTTTTTTATTTTATTTTTTCCAGATTCTCTTTCTGTCACTGATTCATTTTCTACAGGCACTTTAGTTTTTGCTTGATAAAAGTTTATTGACATTTCTTACTTTTGACTTGAAGGTGGAGGTTACTGCTTTGTCTAGCTATGAAGAAAAAGAAGAGCAATTTAAAGAGCAGGTAGACACTTTATTAAAAGTAGAAGCTTGTTGAATATTGGTTTATATGTGTTTTGACCTTTGCTGCTTGAACTTTTGAATTCTTGGGACAGTAATATTTGATTCCTGACATGTTTTTCCAATAATCAGAGTTCATAATATCTGTCATTTGGTGTCTTATCCTATTTAATTCTTCTCATTTCCTGTGAAATAAGTAGTTTGCAGCTGTTATTTTACAGGCTTACAAATTTCGATCTTACTTAACATATTGTACAGGTTGCTGAACTGAGACAGCGGTTTTTCCATTCTATCTCTCCAGGAGGACTTGCTGGTGATAGGCAGGGAGTAGTTCCTGCTTCAGGATTTTCCTTTAGCGCACAGCAGATATGGAGAGTGATAAAAGAGAACAAGGACCTGGATCTTCCTGCTCATAAGGTCTTGTATTTGTCCTTCTGCGATGCAAATATGCTGTTCATGTTTCGAATTATTACTTGTTTGTTTCATTAAATATTTTGTTAGTTTTAATCAGGTCATGGTTGCAACTGTTCGGTGTGAGGAGATTGCCAATGACAAGCTCCGCCGTTTATCAGCTGATGCGGTATGTTAGCATACATCTTTCTTCTTGGATACGGACTGTTCTCCTCTGCCAGTACTAAGTTGATCTGTTGCAGGGGTGGTTGGCATTGGAGGAAGCTGTTCAAGAAGGTCCTGTCTCAGGTTTTGGAAAAAGGCTGAGCTCTGTCCTAGATACATATCTTTCAGAGTAAGTTCACATCTTTTCTGATATATTAATCTTCAGATTTAAATGATATGATTGACCAAACTCGTGGTGGATAAATCTTTAATTTGTATTTAAGATGTTCCACCTGGGTGTGATGAAGCAAAGGCTATAGAATGTGTTAGGAAAACATTTCTTGTTTATTTCATCCTTTCTTAAGCTTATGTAAACTTCCTATGCATAAAAATTTTAAACTGATATCCTGACTTACAAGTTATGTTTTACCAGGAGTTGAAGCCCTGATTTGCTACTTCTGTTTTCTTGAGTAATTGCATATATTTATGCTGAGGGCCTCGGGATATGTTCATTGGTTCCATTCCATTTGGAAGCTCTGATCTTGAATTTAACATTGAAATAATTTTAGGTATGACATGGAGGCACTATACTTTGATGAAGGTGTGAGAAATGCAAAACGAAAACAGTTGGAATCAAAAGCGTTGGATGTAAGGCTCTATATACTTTTTATTGTATTGTTCATTTTTTCTGTTTGGGAAGAACTTTAATCTAGTTTTCATGCATGTTAGATGACCCGATGGGGAAAATGGTCAAGTTGGTGGTTTCTCACATTCTTATTTTTCTTGTTTTTGTTAGATTTACCTTGAAACTATCTTAGCACAAGCAGTTGCATTTTTTAACTCATGCTTTTGATAATGAGTTAAAAATGGGATTTAACGATGGACAGCTGTTTTACCCTCCTATTATTATTTTTTTTTAAAATCTTGAATACTTAAATTGAAACCACTATTGAATTTAAATTCCAAAGTGTCCTGGGCTCCTGTTTGACACCTTCTCATAAGTAATGTCTTTCTCTAGTCCTACAACCCCATTTGTGGAGCTGTTGCAAAACTACATTCCTGCTGGTTCTGGATGAATTGTTATTTTATTTTTTATTTTTTCAAAAGGTAGGGGGTGGGCAAGGCCCAAATTCATTTTTTTTGGCCCCTTACTTTCTGCATACTTTGCTGGTTTTTAGGCTATCATAATTTGTGATCTCCACAAGGTTCAAAAGGTAAGAGGGTGGGCCAACCAAATAAAGCTGCTTGAAAACCACTCAGCCATGCCCAAATTCATTTTTTTAGCCTCTCACATTGACATATTGTCTGGTAGATTCTTTAGATTTGAAATTATTCTTCTAGAAATAAATGAGGCTGCTACTAAGCCAAACTGCTTGTGATCTCCACAAGCTTGGTTTGGTTGCAGGTGGATGACAATTTTTCTTGTTGGATCCCACCCTATTTGGGATGGGATTGGGACATTTTTGTCCCAAAAAAACAAAAGATAAAGAGACAGGAATGAGATTTTTTTTTATCCCACTTGCATAAATGAGGATGCTTTTGAAATAGCGTTTGGTTTGGCGTTGTATTTAACATGGCTGAAGTTGATTACTGTCCAAATCTAACATTTTGAAGCGTAAGTCTTAATATTAATGTACATTGGAAACAAAAAGGCAATTAAAAAATGTTAGCATAAAATTATATTCGAATATGCATGTAGTTAAAATAAAACTATTATTTGAATATTTTACTTTGTATTTAGTCAAGATTCACTATATTGAATTATGATGATCCTTAAAAGAAAAAAGTTAGAATTTATTTATTTACATTAGAGACTGTTTAGGATAATGGGATATCGGGATATTTAACAGGACAGGATGAGGACAAATTTTATCCCAAAAAAAAAAGAAATTAAGGGACGGGAATGTGACATTTTTTTTTATCCCATTTACATATGTGGGATGGCATTGGGATTGGCAAATCCTACCCCATCCCGTCCCATTGCCAACGCTAGTTGCATGCACAATTACTTGGTAAACATGCCAAAGATGAGCATGAACTGTGGATGTTTACAAATGAGCTTGTGTTGATAAGGTCCCATGCCCTCCCTTATGGACAAACACCTGCATGAATGAAACAGAGTGTAGTTCTGGCTGGATTAAAGTTTTGAGTCTGCTCGTCTAGTTAAGTTTTCTCACTAAGCCATGCATGAGGCAAACATTTTTTCTTGAGCCAAGCTTGATTCAGACTTTCATAGTAAGCCTTGATTCTAGGACCTGGTCAAGCCCTACAACTCAGTGACGTATTTGCACCTAGCACTTTTGAATTTGGTGTCACGCATTGTATGGTTTCTTAAAATGGTTTATTTCAATTTTTGCCTTCAAGTTTTTATTTTTATTTTATAATTATTCTTAATTTTTTAAGTTTTTCTGTATCTCATTTATTCACAATGTTTCTCCCAATTTCCAGTTTGTCTACCCTACATATAGTACTTTGCTGGGTCATCTACGTTCTAAAGCATTTGAAAGTTTTAAGATCCAATTGGAACAATCACTAAAGAAAGGGGAGGGATTTGCTGCATCTGTTCGTACTTGTACTCAGTCTTGTATGCTTGAGTTTGACCGAGGGTGTGCGGGTAAGAAACTTTCGAATAGCTTGCTCTCAAATTATAATCGTGTACCTATTTTTTGTTGGTGAACTTCAGTTGACTGCTGCCTCAATATTAGAATTTTTTTCTGATAAGGAAGTCAATTTTTGTATGTTTATCTCATGATTGAAGCTCTGGATTTTTACATTAAAGCCATATCGAAATTCGTACTGTTTTGTGATTTTAGCCAGTGTACTATTCAGCTGGTGCTCTTTTTTCCTTCTTCCCCATTTGTACTTGTCTCCATAAATGCTTCATATTCCCTTCAACGGTGAGGTAGAGAACTACCCCTTCTGCTTGACTGCATAATATTTACAATATGGAACTCGATCTGTGTTTAGGTGTACTCATAAATTCTTACCGTGACTAAGTTTTGGCTTGACTACAGTAAATCTCAGAACTCACAGGGGTTGTTGACCAATTTAAATACGTGAATGAAGTGGTGCAGCATTACAGGGAGTTTTTATAGTTTATTTGATAATTATTAATGGCTAATTAAGACTTGTATGGTATTGGAAAACATTCTAAAGTAGGATGTTTGGCAGGAATTAGAACAGAGGCTGGTAAAAATCTTGTTTGATGGATTTTTTCTCCTCACTTGGAATTTTCTAAGTTCTTCAAACACCCTTTGCTGCTATAAAACTCATAATTTTGGCCACTTCCACCAACTCAACGATTGGGTGGTCTTCGTTGTTTCTCTGTCTCTCCCCCCTCGCCCCCCCCCCAAATTACAGGGAATTTTAATAGTTTATTTGATAATTATTAATGGCTAATTAAGACTTGTATGGTATTGGAAAACATTCTAAAGTAGGATGTTTGGCAAGAAATTAGAACAGAGGCTTGTAAAAATCTTGTTTGATGGATTTTTTCTCCTCACTTGGAATTTTCTAAGTTCTTCAAACACCCTTTGCTGCTATAAAACTCATAATTTTGGCCACTTCCACCAACTCAATGATTGGGTGGTCTTCATTGTTTCTCTCTCTCTCTCCCCCCTCGCAACACTGCCACCCACCCCCCCCTCCCCCCAAAAACCGGGTCTCCCTCTTATTCTCTTACATACTAGGAACAAATCTTTACTTTTGATGGTCAACTTGTGTACATGCTTATTAGCAGTCTGATATGACAATTCAATAACTCCTCTCTCAGATGCTGCTACAAGACAGGCTAAGTGGGATGCTTCAAAAGTCCGAGAAAAACTTCACCGTGATATAGATACAGAAGCATCATCTGTTCGCAGTGTCAAGCTGTCTGCAATAATAGCTGACCATGAGGTTATTTTCTTGGCTAATACAGTACTTCATAACTGCTTTTTGAGTTAACATTGCTCTTTACACACTATGTTTATATGCATTTACTTGAGATTCCCATGTTGACACCTTATTGAATGCAGAAAAATCTTACTGAAGCACTTAGTGGACCTGTAGAATCCCTATTTGAAGTTGGTGATGAAGATACCTGGGCATCAATAAGAAGGCTTCTTAAATGTGAGACTGAAGCTGCTGTATTGAAGTTTTCAACTGCAATTGCTGGTTTTGAAATGGATCAAGCTGCAGTTGACACAATGGTGCAAAATTTAAGGAGCTATGCAAGGAATGTTGTGGTGAAAAAAGCAAGAGAAGAAGCTGGAAAAGTTCTGATCTGCATGAAGGACAGGTAAAGATATTTATTTGTGTTTTTCTTGTCTTTTAGCTTGGTCAAATGGGAGATCACTCATTGGAAGGTTATTATTATTATCATCTTCATAAGAAATTTTTAATATTATTATCATCTTCATAAGATATTTTTAATTGCTTAATACCATGGAAATATATTTCAGATTCTCAACAGTCTTCAATCATGACAATGACTCTTTGCCAAGGGTTTGGACTGGAAAAGAGGACATCAGGACAATAACAAAGGATGCTCGTGCCGCGGTAATTTTAGATGGCTTTCTTATCAATGGGAGATCAACTACCTGCAGTATGATTATATCTGATTTCTCTTTTACTATCACCTTGGTGCAGTCATTGAGGCTTTTATCTGTCATGGCTGCCATACGCTTGGACGAGAAACCAGATAAAGTTGAGAGTTTGCTGTTTTCCTCTCTAATGGATGGAACTGTTGCTGCATCATTGCCCCGGGATAGGAGTATAGGAGATTCTGTTGACCCTCTTGCCTCAAGCATGTGGGAGGAGGTAGTCTTTAGCTAATACTGGTAGTTTGTTCCTAGAGTATATCGTTTTTTATCAAAATTCTCATAGCTGATGCAAAATGAACTAGGTTTCTCCACAAGATACGCTGATAACACCAGTGCAATGCAAATCTTTGTGGAGACAGTTTAAAGCAGAAACTGAGTATACAGTTACTCAAGCTATTTCCGCGCAGGTACATATAGTACATTCTTTTGTTTGCAAGAACTCTCACCTAGCATTTGATGACATACTTGTTGGCATGTGAGTGTTTGCATCAGTAACTGTCCTTAAATTTATTTGCCTGCTGGACAGCAATTTTTGAAATTAGTTTGTATGTATATTGTCCTTTGCATTTGCTAAATTAAGTTGATTGTATCTGCCTTATTTATCTGACAAGTCTGCAGAGAAATTAAATTTTATAATGAATTTGGGGAAGTTTTCTGTTCATGAGTGGCTGACTGTAAATTCTTTGCATTAATTGAAATTTGGAAATTGTGAATTTCTATGATTCACAAAGTTCACCTTTCTAAGCTTTCTTACTTGATTTTCTAATTTCATGCATACTATTTCATGTTCACTGGGATAATCTTGTGTTCTGTATCATTGCATTATACTTGTAAAAGTCTGAACCATGGAGACTTCACATGTACAGGCTTGTGGTGGTGGAATTTAGTGGGCAACTGTTTGAAGTTTTCAGTGTTCTGAGTTGATATGTATGTTGGGGCTGAGTTCTAATGAAAGTAATAAAAGTCATGGTTTTGTTAATGTATGGAAAGACAGGAAGTTTTGTGACTTTTTTCAATGTAAAAGCATGCAGTAAATGTAAGGAAAAGAAAAAGGAAAAGCCTTAATCATGTTCCAATTATTACAGATGCTAAGCATAGAACTAGTGCGCTTGTTGAAATTTGTTGAAATATTGAATGTGTATTAGTTCACACTCTCACTGCTTAAAATTTTTCTCCTGCTCTAATCTTGAATCTCTGCTCCCATCTGTAGAGCTAGCGTCATAATATGCTACTTTTAATCATTTCTAGACCTTAGTGCTTACTGCATCGGCAATTCTTCATATAATATAGAAATGTGCTCAGATGATTTTAAGATTGGCTGTTTTTTCTCTCTGTGTTTCCTCACTAATGGGTCATTAGTGCATACACGGACATGTATAGTATTTAGCACTAATATATGATACTGCTCACCACAGGAGGCTCACAAGAAGAATAACAACTGGATGCCTCCTCCTTGGGCAATTTTGGCAATGGCTGTACTTGGTTTTAACGAGTTTATGCTCCTCTTAAAGTAATGATGCCCATTCAGATTGATCATTCTTGTGCAGTGTATACTAATTTGAGCCTACCCCTAGTGTTAGTCATTTGGTTTATTGACGGGTGTTCTGCTTGTGTAACAGGAATCCTCTTTACCTCATGATTTTGTTTGTTGCATATCTGCTTTTGAGAGCCTTATGGGTACAGATGGACATTGCGGCGGAGTTTCGACATGGAGCTGTGAGTATTTTAAGAGTCTTTAAATAACACATGCACTTTGCACAGGAAAAAGGCTATTAAAATCAAGGGATCTTTGTTAAATCCTCAATGGTTGCTTATTGGTCATTAACATCCTGTTTCTAGTTGTTCTCTCATCGCACCTCTCATCGCACTCTTTTGTGAGGTGGTTGTTTCTGAAATTGTAGCTGTTCAAGTTTGCATAGTAGTTATAATGTAATTGATTATATCATACATTTAATAGGGTTTATAGATTATACATCAAAATGTTACTGATACTCAATTTTAGATTGAGGTCTATTCTCTTAGATTGTCATATTACACCTTTGGGCTTGTGGCAAATAACTTGAACCATTTGCTTGTATTAATCTGATAGTGAAATCATGCTTTCAGTTAGACTTTGTTTCAGTTTGCGTTAGAGAGATAAATAGAGGAGTTATGAAATCAAATATCATTGATGCATTTCATATTAAGTTGTTTTTATCTTTTTAGTCAGTGTAATTTGCTTTTATAAGTAGATGGATGCTGTATGTGAGTCTCATGTCTTGTTTTGCTCTGCTACCAGCTGCCAGGCATTCTTTCCATTTCATCAAAGTTTCTTCCTACTATTATGAACCTCATCAGGCGACTGGCTGAGGAGGCTCAAGGGCAGCAACCTCCGGAAGCCTCAAGACCACAACAGTCCCTAGCTCCTCGGAGTTTCAGATATCAAACACCGCCACCAGCAGGATCAAGCTCAATTCCTGAGTCATCTGTATCATCTAACATTTCATCGTCTGAAAGCGAGTTTGAGTCCTCAGGTCCAAACTTGATTCGCAGGCGAAGTACAAATATCCCAGAGGCTGAATCTTCTTGATGGAAAGATGTCAAAAGTGTAGTATTTTGTATCAAAGTTGGGCAGATTTTTTCATAGAACAAATCCTTTCCCCCTGTATCATATGAAAGGGAAAATGGGATACCCTAGAGATAGGAAAAGGTCGTGGGAATGAAGTCGAGGGAAACGCAAAGTTTTCAAGGTGTAAGAAGAATGATTCTGGGATGAGAAATTTGTATACTGAACAATTTTAACATTAAAATTTATAATTAAGGAATAAAAGAGATGGAAGATGTCATTTCTCACCTACATTTTTCTTATTTGATATAAGTTGTGAAAACTGACCCCAACCCTTTCGATGAATCTACTTTTGTGTGTTGTTTAAGATTTTTTGTTTTATTATTATTATTTTTTTAAAACTAACTATCAACTACATTCTCCACTTGGTTAGGTGGTGAACTTGTCATTCATAAAGTCCCAACTCCCAATCCTCGGCGCTACGCTACCAGTTCAAAAATATAAGTCAAACTAATAGTTGGGGGAATTCTACTCCTCCCATAGGAGAACTATTTGAGTCCGCCGCCTACTCCTTTAACAAAAGATTAGAACGAAGATAAGAATAAAATCTATACTCGTTGAATTAGGCCGACATTATAAATACTTCTTCTTGATTATCGATTGACATTTTAGCGTTCTCAGTGAAATAAATTAGATGATTATCCACCAAGTTAGTTTTTAAATAATAATGGCCCAAAAATTAATATGACAACACGGATAAGGATATGTGTAAAATTTCCCTAAGCATTTATGGGCACACAAAAAGATTTAAGACCACCTCCACATACGATGCAACACGACAATGGAGCCACAGCCAACTCTGCTCTTAATAATTCTACCTGGCCCAACTGGATAACGGGGTTTATGATTTCAATGAATTAAAATTTTTCAAAATCTACAGGAATCAGATATCGGGCAGAATCATACTTGCATACTAAAGAAATTGGAAGATGAGATGCAGCTCACACCATAGATTCACAAAACATAATACTTGGAATCAATCTCATTACCACTGGCTGTGGCGTAGTTTAGAGATTGTCAGGTCTGCTCCTCCAAAGCCGTCCATTACAGCATTTGCTGAAGGAAACTCAGCTCTAGATGTCAAACTACATACAAGAAGCATAATGAGAAATGTAAGCAACAGATTATTTAGACTTCATCCCAACAGAATAGAAATTTAATTATGTAATATATGGTGAAATTGGCACAAATAAGTGTTATAAAGTGGTGTAAGTATAGCATCAGGCTTCGTGTCAGGAAATTTAATCAGTGGTTTGATCAGATGGTGAATCGAGAATGTGTGCATGTGAGGAAGTGGAAAGAGGGAAGGAAAGAGCATGTTGTTGTATGATCTTCAAAATTCTTAAAACTAATTGACATTGATGACATGTCAATTTCTTTTGGTAATATCATTGCCAGTACCAACTTCAAGTTCACTTCTCTTCTGGGCTAGGTAATGGACTTCAGTATTCTACACAGACATGTCAGCATGTCTCTCTGTCTTTTGAGACTGGAAGAGTGATTATACATCTTCAATAAATAAGAAAGTGAGTAACTGACTTTGAATCTGTAGACCAAACAACATCCACTGCAAATTAGAATTTTGTGACCTGTTCTTGGACAAAAATGTGCAGTGGAAAGCACATAAATTTCATCTCATAAATGGGCAGTACAATGACAAGAAATAAACCTTACCTGCTTCTCATTACAACACAAGGCATGCCAATTCGTTGAGCTCCAGCCACTCCAGATTGACTTCCAGCAATAAGGAAGCAATTACGAACTGGCTTTTCTGCATATTCCGCTCCCGCACGCAATGCAGCTACAATCTTGTCTAAGCTGGATTAAAAACTCAACACATCAGACAGAAATTGAATTGCCACAGTCAAATGAGAAACTAATTTGAGATGGTAAAATGTAGTTAAATTCTTTAATCAAAATTAGCAACTTGTTAAGAGCTTAAATACTATTTTGGACTTCTGCCCTTGAAGAAATTTTGGGTTTAGTAATTTCTTAGTATGATATAAGATAAAGCATAACAGAAGCTCTTTTCTGATACGCTAGGCCTGAATAATTTTTCTCCCAAGTCATACAACTATAGGATTATTTTTATGGTAAAGTTGCTAATTGAATATACCAATTTTATGTATGTTAGGTTAAGTAACAATTCAGTTTAATTAAAGAATTTCTTATAAGACTCACTAATCATCAGATCTACTTTGACATGATATGCAACTAATCTTAGCATAAGTAATTCAGAGAAGCTTCATGAAGTTGCATACTTGTGTGAAGATTAAAAATACTAAAGGGCATTAATCACTACGATGAATGAAACAGAAATTCACCACCAAAGGTATTATAGAAGCAAACAATCAGACTTTGTAACCAGTCCCTGATATAAAATAAGTAAATTCTTCAAGTAAAATAAACAAAACCCAAGATGCAAGTGACAAAATCATTGAATTTCAATGTTTGCAAGAGCGATATATATTTAATTAGCAAACTAAAGCAAGTGGATCAACCTTTCAGGTGAGCTAGTGTCCATATCAACACTCAACTTTAGCATCGATGCAACCTCCTCTGCTATCTTTTGTTTTTGAGCAGAAACTGACCCAAACACAAGAACACAGCCTTTAGCACCCACAGTTCTGATGCGAAAAAGCTTATAGTAGTTCTAAAAGATGCACGAGAAGTTTGGATAAACATTCTACCTGCTTTTCTGGCTTCTGTAGCAAGCTGCTCATCCACACCTGAAGAAATCCCTTTGCCAAGTACAAATTGGCCATATAAACTCCGTTCTACTTCCTCAATCCCAACAATTTTTATTTTTGAAATTCGTTCTGAGCCAAGCTTTTCAACAACGGATCTAACAATTTTCAATAAGATAAAATTAAAAGTTAGAAGCTCCTATCCATATGCTAGAAAGACCACAGGCCAGAGCCCCGTAATGAGTAACTAACACAGCATACCTGGCAATTCTATCTCCGCTTTTACCATAGGCTGTTAGGACAATAAGGGGTATTCCTTCATTATATGCATCGTCAACAAAACTGGGAATTCCAATGGAAATCAGGTTTAAAACATAAATAATAGGGACCTTTGTGGGTCAATAAATGAGTTAAACAAAGCATATTTTAGCAAATTCTTAAAAAAAATAAATTTAGCAAATTCAAAGAAAAGGATTGACAAAATTAAAATTTCAATGCTGGGAATTGGGATGGTATCATATGTCAATTCAAAGTCCTGTTAGAATTAGAGCTTAAAACCAATTAATGTGGTGCCAGCTGGATCACCTGCATTTGTTCACGTATTGCATAAAATAGAAAGATCTGAATAAAAGAAAAATGATTTTAATAACAATAACAAATACATCATCAATCGGGAAGGAAACAGCGAGTAAAGCCCTAGTATTTTTATTATAAAATTCATCCAAATAGAATATACATTATGAAGCAGGCACAAATCTTTATACAATTAGGATAAGACATCTCACTCTTCAACACCAGGTCGTAAAGGTGCATCTTTTGATGCCAGAAATTCATCCAGAGCATTTTTCTGCCGATACAACACAAATGATTCAGCAGCATAATATACATAATATATCAGCACCTTTATTCTCTTAAAGGGTAAAACTATGAAAATCAGCAGATTATTTGAGCAAAATTAAGATTGAACATGATTTTTTATAAGTTTCTTCAATCTAAACTGACATTTTTATATAAAGAAAGAATTAAGTGAAGTATTGAAAAGTTGAAAAAAGGATTCTAGTGATAAAAGAAATTAAGAAATATAGCGAAGAACACGCTCAACTTGGCTGAAGATGAACATGTAAAGTTTAAGAAAGGGGTAAAAAGATGGTAAGGCCAATCTCCTTTTATCTTAATTTTTCCAACTCTCCTATTGCACCAAATATGCTTCTTTGACATACCAATAAAAGAATAGTAGAGTACCAAGATGGAAATATCAAACCATAAGCTATTAATTCAGAGTAGTTTGAATTAGCCACATATTTCCAATCTTTTTCTTTTCTCCTTCCCTGTGAAATTTGTTCACATGAAGGTGTAAGCATCAACAAAAAATTTTTATACTTCAACTCTATTTTAATTTGAGACCTTTGGGATTTTCATAATCTAATATTGCTTCCGAGATTTTCATAATGTGATATTGCTTCTGATATCTTCTCAAACATAAGGTCCACTTGCCTGGCAAATTATTTGACAATTGACTAAACTAAAAGTTAGTCGCATTTATTAAGTGTTTTAAAAAAACGTTAAAACATATTCACCCCTGAATCCCCTGCCTGGGAAAAACTACGAGGAAGAAGACAAAAACGAAAAACTTTGGCCCAAGAATACCTTTTCTTGCAAGACATTTTTGACAAAAGCTTTCTTCTCGTTTGTGGGTACTGAAGTAGGCCAACCAATCTAAAAGAAAGGCTATAGAAGTAAGACAGATTAAACACCAAAGGTAAAGAGCCACATGTTAGTAGCTGTATCTTACAAACGTGAGGGAAGGTACTTACACGATTAAAAAATAGAACCAGCATTCTATCCTCATCACCAGCACTCTTCCTGTAAGGTAATTGCAATTGCTTTAGAACAACCTTAAATAACATATCAGCTGGCAATACTTACACTTTTGTTAATGGAAGAAATGACAACTATTGACATCACGAGTGATAAGTTTTAAAGCAAAATGTAAACAATAAAGAGAAGCAAGATGCATCATGAATATGACCTATGTGGTAAAGCAAATGATAGTGACGTCTCTCAAAGAACTTCACAATTGAATGTGAAACAGCAATATAACATATCATAAAACCTTGACATGGCTGGTTTCTCAAACTTTTGATAGTAAATATTTTATTCTTTCATGGAAGTTACATAGTAAATAAAACTATATATACAATCAAAACAACCCATAGAATAAGAAAACAATCTTAATTGATTTCACACCTTAAAAGGTCTGTATAGATAGGCGCAGTCCAATTAGCACAGTCAAGTCCAAGCTTCTGAAATGCTGACAATTCAAAACAAAACAAGAAAAAAAAATCGCAAGTCAAACTTACAAACATATAGATATAATTCCCAACCGAATGCAGTTCGTGTAAAATTATCATATCTGCCCTCACCTACATTGAAGGCTTGCCGATTGCCAAAGCGATATGCATCCACAAGGACTCTGGAAAAAAAAAGGATAAATGATTGAAGAACAGAAGTTGTAAGCAGAAACAATAATATTATTATATGCATAATGTATAGTAAACAAGCATGCTTCTATATTCTTGCAAATAAAAACCATTTATCACAGTGTCTCATAATCAAATAATGGAAAAACAAAAGAGGGTACCCGTCAACTTCAAGAAGAACAGCGAGGTCCCGAGGTGGGTTTTGACTGTCATGGCCGGAGGAGGAGCTGAAAGCAGAAAAAGGATTGACGTGAAGACATTTTCCAGGAAAATTGTAGTTTCTGGGGAAGGTAGAGGAAAATGAAGGAAATGGAGAGAGACAGTTGCGGTTACTCAGTTGGGTAGCTTGATAATGATAGTAGGATTTCTTGCTGACGGTTATGGCGGTTGAAAAGCGCAGAGAGTTAAGGAGGGAACATGAAGTCGAACTGGTTTTCATTGCCATTTTTTACTCAATTTTTTTTTCTGCGACTTATTATGAGCACTCCTTACCTTTCCGCTTATGTAAATACAGCTTTTGTTTGGGGTGTGTTTGGTAAATTGGAGAAACGTTTTTCTTCTAAGGAAATAAATGATTATTATTTTTTTTAAGGAAATAATAGATTATTTTCTGGATCGCGCAAAGTTACACTGCATGCTGTCAAAGCATAATGCCAATT
The DNA here is from genome assembly GCA_002013955.2 of Citrus medica. Lineage (NCBI taxonomy): Eukaryota > Viridiplantae > Streptophyta > Magnoliopsida > Sapindales > Rutaceae > Citrus > Citrus medica. The sequence continues at coordinate 271,153 of MKYO02026004.1, read as the reverse complement.
GTAGGACATGTCGTTCTACCTTTATACTGACTAATAACTAATAAGTTACAATATAATTTAATTTTCCTTTTTAACAAATTTTGAAATCCCATAGGAATTTTAGCAATTCTATCTAAAAAATAAGTGGAAAAGACATTTACATGGGAAACCCCCCGCCATATACAGTAAACCACATTTTTCGAATTCTTCGTGTGATTGGTGGGCAAGATTGATAATTGCGTCGTTGTGCCTGGGCGAGGGCTCTCAGCCGGACGGGAAGTGGTGTTTCCAGTGGCGGACGAAAATAAATTTAATTAAATATTTGGATTTCACATTATTTATTTATGAAAAATTATCAGCCATATATCTTTAAATAACACTAGTATTAAATATGTTATAATATTTTTTATTTATATCACTCGTATACTCTAAGTTGACAAAAAAGTTTTGGCGTCCACATTTTCGTTTACTACTGTTAAGAACTTAACAGAATTTGAGCAAAATAATTATTTTACCCTTTAAACTCAAAATGAGATAAAAAAATAAATTTACTTTAAAAAAATTAATATAAATTTTTAATACACAATTTTTTTATTTTTTTATTAACAATATATTTTTTTATTTAAAAAATATAAATTATTAATGGTACATATTATTAACAATTATCCATAAAAAAATATTTATCTTATACCATAAAAAATATTAGCAACATATTATTTATAATTATACATATTATACCATAAAAAATTCAAGTTTGAACTTGAAGGAGTAGATCTTCAATAATTTAGCTTAAATTTTAGAGGAGTAGATTTGGTTGTAAAGTTATTTTTTTTATAGTAATTATTAATAATTATCTGATAAATGGGATGATATGTCATTTTTATCAAAATATATCATATGACATGTTATTTTTATTAGGTAAATGGAATGACATATCATTTTTTTTAAAAAAATTTGATTACCCTTATGATGTCAGCGCTCGCAAACGACAGTTAAGGGATTAATGGACGGCAGAAGTATTTTGTCAACTTAAAATATATGAGTGATATACTTAAAAAATATTATACCTTATTTAATATTGATATCATTTAAAAATATATAACTGATAATTTCTATTTATTTATTAATAAATGACCACCATTTGTTACTATAGTGCCCTTTTTCGAACCTGCTCACGAGGGGGGCTATTTGAATATTATATTTCTAAAATATCTGTCTGAATGATCAAACTTACACAAACCGCGGGTACAAAGAAGAGAGAAAATATTTTACTTGGACTGTGACGAAACGGTTGATGACAGTCCCGTCATCTTAACGGGAACGGGGGGTAAAGGGGTGTAGACTACAGAGTCATAGTTGCAAGTCCCAAAGTCACACATCGCATGCTCCTCGTTCGCTCTTGCTGCTCTTCAATCTTTAAATTCACTTGAAAATTACTCTTCATTTCATTTCTGCATCTGAAAATCAAAGATTGTACTCGTAAACGAGAAATAAAAGAGGGAAATGGAGAGCAGTGAAGAAGATGACGACTTCCCATCAATTGAGAGCATCACTCCTCAGTCCAAGATCGATTCCGTCTACCAATCCCACACTGAAAAGGTATATATGTATATACATTCTTTTTTCCTTATTCTTGTTTTGTCATCTGGGTTTGTAATGCATTGAGTTCAGTCTATCAAAAATTGCTACCTTTTCTCATGTCTTTGCGAAAGATTGTTTCTTTGTATCTGGGGTTTTCTCAGCTTCAAGTTCATGCTGATTGTTGCTGTTAGCTTTTAAAAGATGAATCTTTATCTTGGCAATGCGTTATGCACAACTGGGTTGTCTAGATTTTATTTTCAATGTATTGGAGTAGTTTGATTTCAATTCTTCTGTTTTGAGTGGAAAGCTGGCAACGGGCAAAGGTTATCTTCTTATGGGAATCTCTTAGTGTGGTTGAATTAGTTTGAGCCCAATTGGTATCCGAAATTATTCCTTTTTACTTATATGTTCTCAGTTCTTGTTGAAGGAACGAAGTCATTTCTTTTCCATGTTTATCAATGTAGGGAATCAGAAAGCTCTGCTGTGAGCTGTTGGATTTGAAGGATGCTGTGGAAAACTTATGTGGCAATATGCGCACCAAATACTTGGCTTTCTTGAGGTAATGACATGTCTCTTGTTTTGGGTAAATGAACAATCACAAAGAATTTTGATATATATATATTTTTCCTGCTCTGGTTTATTATCTTATTGCAGCATTATTACACTTGAAAGTTATATACAAAAGATATCACTAGCTTATTGGCAAAACAAAAGAGGTGGGAGTTTAGAAGCTTGAAAATATGTTTCACTGTAGAAGTAATTTTTAATTAAAAGAACTTTAGTCAGTCTCTATTGTAGTGGCTCTATGCCTTATTTATTTTTATTTTTTAACTGTGGCTATCAGGAGTACACAACTTATCCTTGATCCTCCATTTTTTAGCTATGAACTGATTTCTTGATAACATTTCCCTCTCCTTATTCTTTGCTAATGGCCAATTTGGTTATATATGATAGATACTAAAAATAATTAAATAAGCATCTCATAATTACAATGATAATTGTAGACTATCTGAAGAAGTTGTAGAAACGGAGCATGAACTGATGGAACTGCGAAAGCATATATCTGCTCAACGGATTCTTGTCCAAGATTTGATGACGGGTGTTTGCTGTCAGTTGGAGGAGTTGTCAGTAGCCAATGGAAACGTTGATGAATCTCTGTCAGATCCACAAAAGATTGAACTTGAAGACCCTTTGCCACATGAAATAGACAAATGCAAGATGATATTCTTGGAGAAAATTGATGTTCTTCTGGCTGAACATAAGGTGGAAGAAGCAATAGAGGTTTTAGATGCTGAAGAGAGAAACTTTCCAGAATTGAGGAGCTCAGGTGAAGCTTCATCAGCTCAAGCTTCCTCGTTCAAAAGTGATTTCTTGAAAAGAAAGGCAATGGTTGAGGATCAGTTGGTTAAGATTACTGAACAGCCTTCAATCGGTATTCTAGAGCTGAAGAAGGCCTTAACTGATTTAATCAAACTTGGTAAGGGTCCTTTAGCACACCAATTACTGCTGAAATATTATGCGTCCCGTCTCCAAAGGAGCTTCGAGGTTTATCTTCCTTCATCTTCTGTATGTCCCGAAGTATTTCCAGCTACAATATCTAAGCTTGTTTTTTCTACAGTATCATTGACAACAAAAGACTCTGGCTTGATTTTTGGTGACAATCCTGTATATAGTAATAGAGTTGTCCAATGGGCAGAATGGGAAATTGAATATTTTGTAAGGTTGGTGAAGGAGAATGCACCACCTTCGGAGACAATCTCTGCCATGCATGCAGCTAGCATTTGTGTTGAGGCTAGTGTTAACTACTGTTCATTGTTGGAATCGCAAGGCCTAAAATTGTCAAGGTTGCTTTTGTTGCTCTTGCGGCCCTACATTGAAGAAGTCTTAGAATTGAACTTTAGACGGGCTAGAAAAATGGTGTTCAACTTGGAGGATATTGATGAAAGCTTGCTGTTGTCACCTCACTTTATGTCTCCATTGTCTCTGTTTGCGACATCGTCAGATAGCATGCTTGTCGATAGCGGAAGTAGATTTATGCACATTGTTGAGGTAAGTATGCCTCCTATTCATGTGTTTATCTTTGCGTTTATGTTGACTTAACTGTCTTTCTCAACTATTTTAACTTCAAGAATCTGAAAATGATGCGCCTTTCAGAGATTAATCTTGAAAAATTGAGTTAAGCTGATTATCTTGGACAATTTGTCTGTTCTCAGCTTCTTCAAACAGTTTTTGTAATCATTTTCTTGGATGTTTTGTCAAGGAGGTAACTGATAAAGTTTTGAGCCAAATGGTCCAAAATAAGTTAGTCTTTGGGTAGTTTGACTCGGTGCATGATTTACCTGTCTTATATCAAAATTCTATAGTTGTGAGTGCCCTGGTAATAGGGTGTGAGAATTTATGTTTCTTTTGTGAGGCCTGGAAGATAAGGCTTTTAAGTTTCTATGTTTGTACGCGTACGCCTAATTTCATGTGGACCAGTGGATGTGGACTCATGAATCCTCATCTTTCTAAGGGTGAGCATTTTCATAATCAATATTTTTGTCACTGGTACTTATGTTCTTCTACCTGCATATGTATTCAGACCTGGCAGTATGTTTCAAATTAAAACTCTGCAGTTCATTATTGTTCCTTCTTCTTCTCTTTTCTCTCTCTTCTCCTGTATGTGTTTGTTGTATTGACTGATTGCTACTGAATTAATTACTGATGACTCAATTGCCATTTTTAATATAATATTGGGATAAATAAAAACTTTTACAGGAGATATTGGAGCAGCTAACCCCCCTGGTTGTTCTGCATTTTGGAGGAAACATATTGACTAGAATTTCACAGTTATTTGATAAATACTTGGATGCACTGAATAGAGCCCTACCTGGTCCTTCAGACGATGACAATCTGACTGAGTTGAAGGAGACCATACCCTTTCGAGCTGAGACCGATTCAGAACAACTTTCACTCTTAGGAGTAGCGTTTACAATTATGGATGAACTTCTACCAAATACTCTGTCAAAAGTCTGGAATCCCAAGAATGAAAGCAAAGAAGGGGGAAATGAAAACATTGCGCCTAACGCTAGCACTACAACTGAACTAAAAGATTGGAAACGCCATCTTCAGCATTCATTTGACAAACTTAGAGATCACTTTTGTCGGCAATATGTTCTGAGTTTCATCTATTCAAGAGAGGGAAAAACACGATTAAATGGACAAATATATTTAAGTGGACATGAGGAATATACACAGTGGGATTCTGATCCTCTGCCTTCACTTCCATTTCAGGTTATCTTTCTTCCTGTAAAGTTGAAGTTTTTGTGTGGCCTTTTGAATGCTAACACTTGGATGTGGTCATTATCTTCTCTTTTCTTATTTTATTATTTATAATGGTTTCTAACTTTGAAATTCTTGATAATCACCATATTCTTATGAAGAGACTTGAAATCAACATCTCTAATCCTTGGTTAATTATGGTTTATCCATTTCACTTTGACAACATCAGCATTGCTTATTTCAAAGCAAATATTTGTTGATAGCTGGGATTAGTCCCCCATGGATATAATATCTATGTAGTATGTTGAGCTTCTGCTATTGTTACAATATGTTGAGCTTCTGTTATTGTTACAAACTTGGACTTCAATTTTAATTGAAGTTTTGTTTATCCTTGCATTCATACTTTTTAGCCCTGGTAAAACAGACTTATGCATCTGGTTCTTTTTATAAGATTTGGTGGTATTGTTGCAGGCACTCTTTGCAAAGCTTCAGCAGTTGGCAACTGTTGCTGGAGATGTTCTGCTTGGGAAAGAAAAGTTACAGAAAATTTTGCTTGCTAGGTTGACAGAGACAGTTGTGATGTGGTTATCTGCTGAACAGGAATTCTGGGCTGTGTTCGAGGATGAATCATCTCCAATTCAGCCACTTGGGTTGCAACAGGTAACGTTATCCTGATTCCAAACTTATTTCTGTTGGTTTTTTCTCCCATTTCAACACAAACACACACACATAGCACACAGTCAGTTTTACTTCTGGAATTAAAATCCATGACGAGCTTGCAATGTTGTAAACTGCGTTTTTCTCTGTTTTATAACGTTGTAAACTCGTCTTGGACTTTAATCCCGATTTTAATTCCAGATTCGAAGATTTTCAATATAGAATCAGCTTCAGGTCCGGAATTAAAACTCTGGCCATCTTTTTCTTTTCTATGTCTGGATAACTACTTAGATGATAGTTTATGATTGAAATGAGAATGTCTGGATAGCTACTTGAAAATACTTTTATTTTTACAATTTAGCAGCCAAGGAAAAATTTCATGGCCTCTCTCTCTCTCTCTCTTCATACATCTGCTAAGCTCTCATTTTATCTTCTCTTGGCAGCTCATTCTTGATATGCACTTTACTGTTGAAATTGCACGTTTTGCGGGCTACCCATCTCGTCATGTACACCAGATTGCATCTGCCATAATTGCTCGAGCAATCAGGACCTTTTCCACTAGAGGCATAGACCCAAGGTAGTATTCCTATTACTGTTGAAACTATTTATTTATCTTTCCTTTGCTCTCTACTAGTGACTAACAAGTGCAATCTTCTCATTAGTGCACTCCCTGAGGACGAATGGTTTGTTGAAACTGCAAAGTCAGCGATTAACAAACTTCTATTAGGAGGATCTGGGTCAGATGCCTCGGATATCGATGAGGAACATATTATCCTAAACGACGACGTAGACTCAGATTCAGCTGATACTGCTTCTTCACTATCAACTGTAGAATCGTATGAATCTTTTGCTTCTGCAAGTATGGGTGAACTTGAGAGCCCAAACTTCACTGATCCTGAGGCCTAAGTTTTGTGTTTAGGTGGTTTAGCATTGATTTTTAGATAGGAGGAAATGACTCTATTCTTTAACGCAAGAGGATGGTAGACGGATCACTTGTCGGGTGAAGATTTTTGAATTGCAGATGTGTGTTAGATGATGCAATCAATATACAGGTCAAGAGGAGAAAAACGACGGCAAGTGTTGTAATAGATGAGAATCTTTTGTTGTAATGTTGTATCTTGTAGTATTTGTCCTTGGATATAATTGTAAAACTGTTGTATGAAAAGCAATCCTAAGTTATTATTTATGACTCTCAATCCCTAAGGAACTTCTGAAAATTTATACCATTGCTGGATGCTCTCCCATTTTTGTTTTCTTCTTGTTCATGGTGGATTCATAACCGGGGGAAAAAAACAAAGAAAAAAGTTCCAAATCCAAAAATTCACCCATGTTAGTTTTGCAAAGTAAATTTCTGTAACTTGAAACTATTAACAAATGTGTATAGATGAGAAAAAAAAATCTAATATATTCTTTGAAAATAATTCTTTTGACATTGTACAGTTATCTATACATATTAAAAAAGAAAAACTGAGTGAGTAAAAATAGACACCTAGAATTTTTATTTTAAATAATGTGGTATGTGATGTGTAATTTATATTTATTAAATTATTGATAAATTTTCATAAATTTTTAATAAATTAATTAAATTATCTCATTTTTATATATTATTAATGAATTAATTAAATTATCTCACACATCAATGAATAAATATTATATTAATCGAGATAAATTTTTTGAGATGTATAGCACTACTCATCATAAATATTTATCAACTCTTCTCATTTCAATGCAAATATTTTTTTTAAAGTAAAAATTATGATGAGCATCCAACGGTTACATTTTTGTTAGTTTGTTGAAATAGCACGTTCATTTTGTTAAATACGGCTAAAAAGCGCGGGAAAATGTGGCTTCGTTAAAAGGAGGCTAGGGTTAGGATTAGGCGATCAAAAGGAGGGGAAAATGGAAGAAGGAAGAGGATCGACAGGGAGCATAAACCTAATTCGAAGCAGTGAAGGTAAAGATTCGGTGGTGAATTTGAGTGGTCAGGTCCACCAGCTCCCTTGTTGCATCAAATACGACGGTCCCTGCGCCGTCTCCGACTACTTCAGAGTCAAACCCACCGGTATGTATGTCCCTTTCTATCTTCATTCATGCACCTATATGTATGCATATTATGTTTATCTTTTATAAAAACAAAAAATAAAAAAATAAAAAAGATTTAAAATTTGGAGTTTAATTTAACAGGGATTGAGGCTGATGGATTAAAAGTAGAGGAAGCACATTTCAGAGGAAGGAAATTGCACGGCGCAACGATTCCCCTTCCTGATGGCTATTCTGGTATGCCTATTTCTCTTCTCCGTGCAGCTTAGTTAATCAAGTGTTTTAATTGTTGCATAACCAGTTAATTCATGGAAAATAACTCATCCATCCGGTGACATTTTGAGTTTGTAAGAATTCTCTTCTTTTATAATTTTTCTTTTTTATTTGATTTCAGAAGTTATATAATAATATATGATGAAATTCTCTTTGTCTAATTCTTGCTCTCTAGGCTTTGTTCTTGGAAAGAAAAATCTTGGCAAGAGAAAAGTTTCTGATATGTCTGAAGCAAATTCCAACTGTTGGGAAACGAAAGCGAGGTTTGACAAATTAACATATTGGAATCATGACACCTATCCTTCAAAAGATGATGCTTTCATTCGCTCTTTCCATTGGTTTGGTGTTGCAAAAGCTGTAAGTTTCCTTTTTACCCAATGCTTTTTTTTTTTAAAAAATAAAAAAGATTTAAAATTTGGAGTTTAATTTAACAGGGATTGAGGCTGATGGATTAAAAGTAGAGGAAGCACATTTCAGAGGAAGGAAATTGCACGGCGCAACGATTCCCCTTCCTGATGGCTATTCTGGTATGCCTATTTCTCTTCTCCGTGCAGCTTAGTTAATCAAGTGTTTTAATTGTTGCATAACCAGTTAATTCATGGAAAATAACTCATCCATCCGGTGACATTTTGAGTTTGTAAGAATTCTCTTCTTTTATAATTTTTCTTTTTTATTTGATTTCAGAAGTTATATAATAATATATGATGAAATTCTCTTTGTCTAATTCTTGCTCTCTAGGCTTTGTTCTTGGAAAGAAAAATCTTGGCAAGAGAAAAGTTTCTGATATGTCTGAAGCAAATTCCAACTGTTGGGAAACGAAAGCGAGGTTTGACAAATTAACATATTGGAATCATGACACCTATCCTTCAAAAGATGATGCTTTCATTCGCTCTTTCCATTGGTTTGGTGTTGCAAAAGCTGTAAGTTTCCTTTTTACCCAATGCTTTTTTTTTTTCATGTACGTATGCAGAATTCAATTTTTTTTCTCTTTTTTTTTATTCTGGAGGAATCATATTGGATACTTAGTGCATACATTGGACACATGTTAAACTTTGGTTGCTACTTCTCTTTGTCTTCATTAGGAATTTAATTACTATAAAAAGTAATGCAAAAATTTGAATGGTATAATTTTATCTGACATGCCGAGGAATGGATCTGTAAAAAGTGATATGTTGCAGTTACAGAACTTTTAACAGTTCGACTCAGTGTATCTTGTTGTATGTATTGGTGTAGGAATTTTCATGTAAGTGCATCACACAGACACACACTTGAAATCAAATGATAGTCTCTAACACAAAATCGTTAGGTAGGCTGAAAAGCCTGCCAATAATTTTGTATGAGGATAGATTACTTTACCAGAATGTAAGTAAGCTAACTTATTAAGTCTGCATAAACGAAGTAGTCAGCTTAAAGTCATTCAATTTTCTCACTGATTGCTGTGCCTTGTATGGATAATTCTGTAATCAATCATGGATTCAGAAAATCAATGCTTCAAAGCAATAAAGAAGATGCATCACTTAAAAATTATTTATTTGAAGCTTATTCCTAGATTCTTCTGGTCAACTTAAGTTAGAAATTTGAACTTGCAGCTACACAAGCCTGTGACAGCCGAAGATCTTGCTTCTGCTGCGGTTATTCTGAAGAAAGATGGATCTAAGTGATTGTGAGATTGTTGAGGATGTAATCATATTCACCCACTGTTTGTTTGATTTATTGCTAATGCTTAATCATTTTTGTAGTTAATATAAAAATGTTAACATGCACTCTCTCTATCTCCACCCTACATGTTAATAGGAAAGAATTTAATAATATGCAAGATCCAAGGAAGAAACTATATTGATATGAATCAATTTGATGGAATTTTGACAAGCCGGAGAAGATGGTTGACAATTCAGATCTATGGCAATATTCTATTGAGCATTTATTCTAACTCTGCAATCTAGTTTACACTCATTGCATGACCCTAATGTTTCTTCTTGAATTGCTCTGTGACTACTCGGTGAGTTCCAGTTCCAGCTTGAACTCTTGTCCAATGAGTAGTGATAGTTCTGAGATCTCTATTGTAAGAAATCCTGTAATGCTGTTTACACTTTCCTTGATCACTGATGAGTTTTTGGTGAACTTTGATTCCGTGGTGGTGCTCAACTTATACCCCTTCAATCTCTTAGACTTTTTCAGTCCTATGAAAGTCACTTTGTCTATGATCCACTTTTGACTCAAAGCAAAATCTCTGTTCACAACCTGTGATCTAATAGTAATATTATTATTAATTATTCCAGCATAAAATCGCACTAAACTCCATTTGCCTCCGACATCTCCCATCTTCACTTCCTCGCCATCATCCAAGAAAACGTCTCCAGTGCTATCTTGTGTATTGCTGACAGCCACTAAGAGTTGAAATGGAGTCTTCCGGGCTGCATCAGTTGTCATGGCCTCTCCTTGCAATGCCAAAATATTACCTTCTCGAACATGTACATTTATATGATCAGGCGGCGCATCAAGAGTGATTTGCTTTCCTGAGTTTACACTTACTGAATTTGAGAAATTGAAGAGATCAAACCAGTTTCCACGTGGGAAGTATGCGTCGACTGAAACTGCTCCTGACCTTAATACGGGTGACACAATCACACCCTTGCCAATCAGAAACTGTGTACTAATTTCATAAGTACGGGTATCTTGAGGAAATGAGAAGAAAAGTGGTCGTGCAATGGGAGTTCCTTTTGTGTGTGCTTCATACATTAATGTGTAGAAATATGGGAGTAACCGGTAACGGAGACCGAGCACTTTCCTGGCTGCTGCAGCTACTGAATCCCAGAGATATAGCTCTTGACGAATTTTAAACTTGTCAGAGTGATCTCTTGCAAAGGGGTAAAAGGCACCCAGCTGCATTCGAAAAGGATTCTGAAATTAGTTGCATGGACTACATAATTGAAGTACTCAACTGAAGTTTTCACAGCCCCATAAGTCTTACCTGAATCCACCGTCGGCAGAGTTCCTCAGTTGTATTTCTCTGAAAACCACAAATGTCGGCTCCAACCATTGGAATTCCAAAGAGTCCAAAATTCAAAATAGATGGTATCGTATACGCTAAATCATCCCACGTTGCAGCATTGTCTCCTGTCCAGTGAGCCGTGTACTTTCCAGAGCTCACAAAAGTTGATCTAGTGAGCATAAATGGCCTTTTGCCGATAACATTTATCAAAGCTGCACGAGTAGCTTTGGCTTCCAAGAGTCCGTACAAACTATGAACATTATATTCTGTAACGTTGCCATAATGCAGAGCTGTTGCGGGAATAGTTTTGTTATTAATCGGCCGCCGCGTCCCGTTATTATTGATCTTATAAGGAGGATCATCAAGGGTAGAAAACGGGGTGGGAGGGGAAGTGATGAAGTTAGAAATCTCATTCATGTCAAGCCAAAGACCATCCATGGGAAGGATATCTCGAAACAATTTGATCTCATTTTCCCAAAAAGTTTGAGCGGCTGGATTTACAAAATCTGGGAAGTTGAGCGGCCCTTCCCAAACTTGACCTACATAAGGGACACCATCACGTTTTATGAAGATATCAGCTTCAATTCCTCTAATGTAGGTTTCATAGCTGTTATTCACACTGACACCTGCAGGAAATGTACCCCAATACGTTAATTATGTGATTATGAGATAACAATGTCATCCATCTTAATGTGAATTTATTAAACTAGGGGATTAATTTCGGTCTCTGTTAACCGGCCATGTACATATAATTACCAGGATCCAAGATGAGAACGTATCTCTGACCGTTTTGGTGAAGTGTGTCGACAAATTTTTTCATCTGGTCAGCTGGAAAGTTGATGGGATCTAGAGTGAAATCCTTATACCCATCCATGTAATCAATGTCTGTCCACATAACTTCAAGAGGGATGCCAGCTTTTGCATAGCCAGCAACCACGGCTTCAAGATCAGACACATTTTTGTAACCATATCGACACTGATGAAATCCTGAAAATACACAAGGTTAAATTGCGAATCAAATATCATCAACACACAAAAAAAAAAAATCAGAAGATAATAGAATTTCAACCGACTGCTTACCGAAGGACCAATATGGCATAGGGGCGGGGCGGCCTATAAACTCTGTATATTGTTGTATAACTGAATCCGGCGAAGGTCCGGCAAAAAAATACAAATCAATAATACCTCCAATAACCTTGTAAGTAATCATATCAGCAGTGTAAACAACATCCATGCCATTGCTGTTAAGCAGCAAAACACCGTGAGTAGTCCCATTGGGCGACCTCACATCAATGTAAAAAGGGTGGGACCCATAGAGATTAACATCAAGATAAGCCGCAAACAAGTCGGCATTCCACAAAGTCAAAGAGTCGTTGCTATTAGGCGTTAACTTGAGTGACTTCTTTGTGCGCTCTCCAAGTCCGTAAAGATGAGCGCTTCCTTTTGGCAATGCTGAAGAGAGTTGGATGTACTGATCTTTAAAGACCAAGAATGTGTCAGCATTTGAACCCTCAGGTGACGTGTCGAAGAGGGTCTCGCCGGAGGAGCGGCGGGAGACGGAGAAGCCAAATGGGGTGGTGTTGTGGAGTGTGAAGACTAAGTCTGAGGTGGCGTCTGAGAGGAAGTGGTTTTCCGGCAGAGAGCGGTTGTGACCTGTCGGATGAAATTGGCGGGGGATTATTTCTTGTGGGATTTCCCATCTCTGGTTATTGGAATCTGTTATTCGGACTCTCAAACGGTCTTTGGTTTCCAAGCTGCATGCAGTGACACAGAGATAGAATCTTCAATTAATAACGGGAGTTTGGAAAACAACATCAAATGAAATGCATGGATTGTAGTAATTGCTCGGTTAATTCAATTACCTGGCAAAGAGATTCAGGTTGTAAATATCGGGGCCATAAACGGATGAGTTTTTGATGAGGCTAAGATCAGCCGTTAATGATTTTAGAGAGGTGTCAACGGTGGCTGATGATGACGATAGAATAGAGTAGCCATATCCAACGGGTTCTTGATCTTTTGCTGCAGCTACACTAACACTACACAAGTCTAATGCCAAAATGTAGTAGCAAAAATGTACTGCAAGTAAGAATATGGCATGTTGACACAAAGAAGCTCTTTTTTCTGCATCCATTATTAATTTTGTGTGAATGTGATGATCACCTGATTATTATTCCCCAAACTTTTCTTACATTTATTTATACCTTGGAAAACTTGTCTGTAGTAGATGGCGGCCGGCGGCATGCAGAATATTTTTCTTAAACAAATTTAAATAATTAATTTCATATTTAAGTAATAACAAAATATTCAAATAACAAATCTAAATAACATTAAAATTTACAATAATTATACAACCACAAAGAATTTGCGAGGCTATATCATTATTTTATAAAATAATTTAATACACTCTAATAATGTAATACAATATGTCAAATACATCTAAATAAGTAACGAATTGATAAGTTTTCTTTCGAGTGGCACTCTTATTATTGGTCAGGTGAGCATTACTATCCGGTGATAACATGACATGCTATTTTTATGACCTTCAAGATATGGGTGTGGTGTTTCATGTTGTGATATATTATGGCTTTTTATTTTATACCAAAGTTTGTTATATATGTGTGCTGACTAATATGCAACATATTAATTTACAAGAAAACTGCTTTGTATTTCTTAGAGCCTAGGTTTTGCATATCCCAAGACAATTAAATCTTGAGAATCATCGACGGGATTGATTGGGTGGAAAATAAAACAATTGCTTTGGTGACAAAATAATCTTCCAACTCCGGTGATTTTATTTTGATATAATATGTATTAAATAATTTACAGACAACCTGTCTTTGATGATTACTTAAATTAATTTATATGTTTTGAAAATTGAAATTTCACGTCAACTCGACTGCACCAACAACATTCAAATACATACAGATAATTCCAAAAATCATGACAATCCACGATATCTTCTTCTTCGTATATAATATATCTTCTCACTTCTATGGTGTTATTAATTTAATTAATTTTTCGTTTCGAGATGGACAAACAACAATTACTCGAAATCAACTTATCAAATTGAAGAAATCTGCGAGGAAACACGTACGCAACCCTAGTCCTTGAGGGAGACGAACATTTTAATCATCTATCCTGTGCATAGATTACTTAAGAAACTTTTATATATTACTAACGACAATATATAAACTTTTTAACCAAAGTTTATAAGTGTAACATTACTTACCCACATGACACTGAAGTTAATTTAAAGAGTATTTAATAAATAATTACATAGATCCCAATTAGAGTTAGGGTTAATGTCGGGTGACACATGTTTCAATGATTATAAAAAAGGTGATATAATTTTTTAAAAATAAGCAAACACGTGACAAATCGTTAGCTTTTATTGTTAATTGTAACAATGCAAGGGCAAAATGGAAACAATTAATAGAAGTAATAAAAAACAAATGATTAATGTCTCCTAGGTGACACATGTATCAATATTTATCTCATAGTGAAAGCTATTTCGAAAATACTTCTAAAAGTGACTAACCGTTAATTTTTGCTGTTAACTCCAATGACACAAGAATGTTGTAATTGGTAGAGGACATAAGAGAAAGATATTAATAGAGCGTTGTTGAAAAATGTATAGGATATCTTTGTTGCTACTGAATTGGGCAGATATTTTGGTTGCTATGAATAGGATTTAGAAATAACAAATGTTTACTAAGGTATCATATTAGATTCTTGAGGATTTGAGTACTAATATTTACAAAATTAGTGTTAATGAGATTTTAAAAAAAATATTGAATTTATGTCATGCTTCACGATTTATGAGAGATTTGCTTCTTCTTTTATGTTCAAAAATTAGATTGATTCAACAAGATTTTAATTTAGATTTTTTTTTATAAAAGAAGATGTGTATAAGAGACAGAGATTTGCTTCTTCTTTTATGTTCAAAAATTAGATTGATTCAACAAGATTTTAATTTAGATTTTTTTTTATAAAAGAAGATGTGTATAAGAGACAGAGATTTGCTTCTTCTTTTATGTTCAAAAATTAGATTGATTCAACAAGATTTTAATTTAGATTTTTTTTTATAAAAGAAGATGTGTATAAGAGACAGAGATTTGCTTCTTCTTTTATGTTCAAAAATTAGATTGATTCAACAAGATTTTAATTTAGATTTTTTTTTATAAAAGAAGATGTGTATAAGAGACAGAGATTTGCTTCTTCTTTTATGTTCAAAAATTAGATTGATTCAACAAGATTTTAATTTAGATTTTTTTTTATAAAAGAAGATGTGTATAAGAGACAGAGATTTGCTTCTTCTTTTATGTTCAAAAATTAGATTGATTCAACAAGATTTTAATTTAGATTTTTTTTTATAAAAGAAGATGTGTATAAGAGACAGAGATTTGCTTCTTCTTTTATGTTCAAAAATTAGATTGATTCAACAAGATTTTAATTTAGATTTTTTTTTATAAAAGAAGATGTGTATAAGAGACAGAGATTTGCTTCTTCTTTTATGTTCAAAAATTAGATTGATTCAACAAGATTTTAATTTAGATTTTTTTTTATAAAAGAAGATGTGTATAAGAGACAGAGATTTGCTTCTTCTTTTATGTTCAAAAATTAGATTGATTCAACAAGATTTTAATTTAGATTTTTTTTTATAAAAGAAGATGTGTATAAGAGACAGAGATTTGCTTCTTCTTTTATGTTCAAAAATTAGATTGATTCAACAAGATTTTAATTTAGATTTTTTTTTATAAAAGAAGATGTGTATAAGAGACAGAGATTTGCTTCTTCTTTTATGTTCAAAAATTAGATTGATTCAACAAGATTTTAATTTAGATTTTTTTTTATAAAAGAAGATGTGTATAAGAGACAGAGATTTGCTTCTTCTTTTATGTTCAAAAATTAGATTGATTCAACAAGATTTTAATTTAGATTTTTTTTTATAAAAGAAGATGTGTATAAGAGACAGAGATTTGCTTCTTCTTTTATGTTCAAAAATTAGATTGATTCAACAAGATTTTAATTTAGATTTTTTTTTATAAAAGAAGATGTGTATAAGAGACAGAGATTTGCTTCTTCTTTTATGTTCAAAAATTAGATTGATTCAACAAGATTTTAATTTAGATTTTTTTTTATAAAAGAAGATGTGTATAAGAGACAGAGATTTGCTTCTTCTTTTATGTTCAAAAATTAGATTGATTCAACAAGATTTTAATTTAGATTTTTTTTTATAAAAGAAAATTAAAAATCGGTGAAAAGGGGTAGAAACATCATATCCTAATTAACTGACCACTTTTTTTAGAATTGACGGCAAAAGTTAACGATTTGTCATCTATACGAGTATTTTTAAAATAATTATCACTAGTATGATAAATATTGAAGCTTATGTCACCCAAGTGACATTAGCCCTGATATTTAAACAAAGTCACAGGGCAAAAACATTATTTCATTAAAAGACAACAAATTTCGTTAAAGTTAACAGAAAAGTTAATGATTTACCATCTTTCTGTCTATTTTTTAAAATTGTATCACATTTTTAATATTTGTTGAAACATGTTTACTCATACGACATTAACCCTTAGAGTAATTAGGCCCTATCATGTGTAGATTTTAAAATAAAAAACATAAGGGCCATTAGATTCAAATTGAGATCCCATACTTTAACTATATTGTAAGATCCCTCATCAGAACATAACTCTATAAATATAGATAGCAGAGATTATGA
Source organism: Citrus medica (assembly GCA_002013955.2). Taxonomy (NCBI): domain Eukaryota; kingdom Viridiplantae; phylum Streptophyta; class Magnoliopsida; order Sapindales; family Rutaceae; genus Citrus; species Citrus medica. Next base: position 254,639 of record MKYO02026004.1, on the reverse strand, counting down.
AACAATTTTGTCAATATTTCTATACATAAAAGTAAATTGAAACATATAAACAATAGATTTTGGTTAATAGGAGTCATAATAGAAAAATAACAAACTTAATTAAAAGAGCTATACGATAAAACCTATAAATTTTAGGGGTCCAATAATAAAGTTTATATAGAAATGAACTAAATTTCAATTTCACTTTATTTTACCTGATTTTTTTTTCCACCGGCAAGTCTTCTTGACCTCAACATAGTTCCGTCTCGAGTTACTTATGAATTAAGATGTTAAATTATTTTATTATTGTTAGAACTGTTGTCTTAATTGAAAAAATTATGGCTCCAATATTACCGGCATATATAAATTATACTTCTTCAAAATATTGAGATCAATTAATTGTAGGCAGTTGATAAGTGCATATTTTTCATATATTTTGTTATTAATTTCTCCATCTTTTTTTTTGTTTTGATCTGAAATAATAGGGAATTAATTAATATACATATTTTACCATTTATTATATATTTGCTAGTTATTTTTATTTATTATTTTTAATTAATTGTATTATTTTATTGAATAGGGAATTAATTGGAGATTGTGGATAAAAAGGACATGAAGAAGTTCAAATTAGAAAAGGATTTCAATTAGAATT
>MKYO02026004.1:143865-248195 GCA_002013955.2 Citrus medica | reverse complement strand
TATTATTACTACTATTATTTTATTTTAAATCTTGCTTTAGAGTTGATGAATAAATATAACTAGCATAGTCTTTGTGGGATCGATCCTTACTCGCTCTGTACTAATTATTTATATTAGTGGTAAAGTTTTAAATTTGGTGCACCTTAACGACACTACCAGTAGTGTTTGATGAGGAAAAAAAAAGGAGAAAAAGAAGGAATGTGGAGGGGTTACTTTTAGTTTTTAATTATATTCTTAACAAATAAATTTAATGATGGCGTAGAGATTGTAAGGAAATTGGTGGGTGAAGCAAGATCGTAGCTAAAATGAAATTGGAAGAAAAATAAAGAACAAGCACAATAGAGGACACTAGAAATTACGTGGTTCGACTTTTAGCCTACGTCCACAGGCGAAGATAGAAGGAAAATATTTCACTAGTGATATGAGGATTACAAGTATTATAATATTTTGGCTCACTTCCCAGAACCCCAATACACCCAATCTCTCACTCACTAAACTCACAATAGTTTTATAATTTTAAGCTTTACAAAACTCTCTTGTTTTCTCCCTCACATTATTAAAGAAGAATTGAAGAAATGGATTAATTGAAGAGTAGAGTGAAGCCTCTATTTATAGGCTTCATTCCCTCTTCCTTTTCTATTTATTTAAATATTTTATTATTATTTTATTATTCTTTTCTCTCAACCACCTTTGAATTTTAAAGTTTCTTTATTCTTCTTCATTCTTCTTCAAACGTTTGCAGCTGCCAAAGTCTTATTTCTTCCTCAACAATTTCGGCATTTTCAATCTTCAAAGCCATGTGCCACAAATCTTGTTTATTCAAAGCTTCTAGATACAACCAATTTTGACATTCTCCCACTTGGAGATTAGATTGAGAATCAATCAATCTCCACACCATCCTTTCTGCTTCGCCGTAATCATATTGTCTACGTTTCTGCTAGGACGCAAGAGGATCTACTCCAGATAAACTTGTCAGTATTGATCGGCTTGGTCAAAACATCTACTAGGTTCTCCTTGGTATGGATTTTCTGCAAATTCACACTTCCGTCTTCCACTACTTCTCGAATGAAGTGATACTGAACCCCTATGTGCTTTGTCCTGGAATGAAATGCTGGATTTCTTGCAATATGCAAGGCACTCTGACTGTCACAATACACAAAAATTTTCTCTTGTTTGTGCCCGAGCTCTTCCAATAACCTTTGTATCCAAATAGATTCCTTGCAAGCTTGTATTATCTGTCCTGTCTCTTATACACATGCTTCTGTTGTAGATAAAGCCACAACGGTCTGCAGTTTCGAAACCCAGTTTACAGCTGCTCCCGCAAGTGTAAACACATAACCAGTAGTAGATTTTCTTTTATCAAGGTCTCCTGCACAATCTGAATCCACATAGCCCCTGACTGTAAACTCTGATCCTCCATAACAGAATACAATATCTGATGTTCCTCTGATGTATCTCAAAATCCTCTTCACAGCTATCCAATGCTCTTCACCAGGATTCGCCATGTATCGACTGACTGCTCCCACTGCTTGTGCAATGTCTGATCTTGTACATATCATAGTGAACATCAAACTTCCTACTGCCGATGCATACGGTACTCGAGACATCTCCTTCCTCTCTACTTCATTGCTAGGACACATACTTGATAGTTTGAAATTAACAGGAAGTTGAATAGAAATTGACTTACAAGCTTACATGTTGAAGCGCCGCAAGATTTTCTTCAAGTAATTCTTCTGTGAAAGCCAAATCTTCTTGTTATTTCTGTCTCGGTGAATTTGCATCCCTAGAATCTTGTTTGTTGGTCCCAAGTCCTTCATTTCAAACTCCTTAGCCAACTGTGCCTTCAATTCTTGGATTCGATCTTTGTTGGGGCCTGCTACCAACATGTCATCCACATAAAACAGCAAAATAATGAAATCATTATCTTCAAACCTTTTGTAATATGCACAATGGTCTAAACTGAGTCTGTTGTATCCAATGCTCATAATGAAGGAATCAAATCTCTCATACCAACACCTCGGCGCCTGTTTGAGACCGTATAGAGATTTGTTTAACTTGCAAACCAAGTTCTCATTTCTTGTTTCTGTAAAACCTTCTAGTTGGAGCATATATATTTCTTCTTCAAGTTCTCCATGAAGAAATGCAGTTTTCACATCTAACTGCTCTAAATGTAGGTCAAATATAGCACACATTGCCAAGATTACTCCGACTGTTGTGAGTCGAACCACCGAAAAAATATCTCGTTGAAGTCAATACATTTTTTTTTAGCATATCCTTTTACCACCAATCTCACATGATACCGCTCCACTTGGTCATTGCCATCACGTTTGATCTTATAGACCCATTTGTTTCCAATGGCTTTTCTTCCACGTGGTAGTGGTACAAGTTCTTGTGTAGAGCTTCAATTTCTTCTTGCATTGCTGTCATCCATAAAGTAACATCTGAGTTGTTTAAAGCTTCATGGAAAGTTGAAGGCTCTTCATCCTCTGTTAGAAGACAGTACGCAACATTGATCTCTGTGACATATTCCGAGTGCCACGTTGGTGGTTGCCTCTCACGAGTTGATTGACGAACTTCTGGAGCCTCGGACTCGATTGGTTCTTGTTCCTCATGTTCTGGCGCTGCTTCAAAATAATCTAAATCTTCTGGATTATTTTCCACATATACCGGCACATTTTCTGACTTTTCTTTTACAGTGCTATCATCCTTATCTTTCCTTTGCAGTTGATCTTCTAAAAAAATAACATCTCTGCTGATGACGATCTTGTGGGCAGTGGGATCCCATAGACGATGCCCCTTTACTCCATCAACATACCCCAAGAAGATACATCTTCTAGATTTTGAATCCAGCTTTGTTCTTTCTTGGGCATTGTACATCACATACACATGACATCAAAATGCATGTAGGTAGAAATAATCAGCTGGCTTTCCAGTCCACATCTCCATCGTTGTCTTCAGTCCAATAGCTGTAGATGGCGACCGATTTACTATATAACAAGCAGTTTTGGCTGCTTCTACCCAGAATGAATTGGGTAGACCAGCAGTCCTCAACATAGCTCTTATTTTTTCTGTAAGAGTTCTGTCCATCTGCTCTACCACTCCATTTTATTGAGGAGTGTATGCCACTGTGAACTGTCTCTGAATACATTCTTGCTTACAGAAAGCAAGAAACTCGCCGTCTATATACTCTCCACCATTATCTGTCCTCAAGCACTTGATCCTTTTATCATATTTAAGTTCCACCCGCGCTTTGTATTTTTTAAACACTAAAAATACATCTGACGTTTTCTTAATTAGATACACCGAACATCTTCTGGAATAATCATCAATGAAAGTCATCATGTACTTTGCACATCTCATAGATATATCCGGTGATTCCCAAACATCAGAATGAATCAAGTCTAGAATACATTTACTTCTAGCAATAGATCTACTAAATTTTAATCTATACTGCTTACTTGTAACACAATACTCGCAAAATGGTAAACTTACCGATTTGAGCCCTGGAAGCAATTTTCGCTCAGAGAGAATCAGCAAACCTTGTTCTGACATGTGGCCAAGTTTGAGATGCCACATCATCGTTGATTCTTCTCCATTAGATGCGACACACGCATAAGCCTCCTGCAGTGTTTCTCCTTTAAGCATGAATAGTTTAGCACTGATCTTTTCTGCCTTTATTAATACAAGCGCTCCTTTAACGATCTTCATAATTCAATTCTCCACATGAGTTTTGTACCCATAACTATCCATTTGTCCCAAAGACAATATATTTTTCTTCAACCGTTGACATGTCGTACCTCCCCAATTGTGCGAATTGTACCATCAAACATTTTTATTTTGATAATACCAATACCAGCAATCTCCAAGGCATGATCATTACCCATATATACAGACCCTCCTGAGATATGTTCATATGTGTGGAATCATTCTTTCCGAGAGGTCATGTGCCAGGTGGCTCCTGAGTCTATAAGCCAGAAATCAGATAGTCGTTTTCTGCCTCTGAAACAGTTGTTGCCTCGCTGTAGAGAATTTCGCCATCATCCGAGGTACTTGTTACACAACCCTGAGCATTTGATGACTCAAGCTCTTTGCCCTCTCTTCTCTTCTGGTTACTCCAACACTCTTTCTTGACGTGTCTTTTCTTACCACAGTTGTAGCATTTAATATTCTTCTTACTTTTAGATTTTGATCTACCATGATTGTGGCTCCCACTGGGGCCACGTTCTGTTGATCTCCCTCTCGTCACCGATAGCGCCTCCGCTTGCTGTGAACTTGCTTGTCTGTTTTCCTTATTTTTCCGCCTGCTCTACTCATTTAATACGGAGACTGTAACATCGTCGAAAACTAGACTGTCCACTGGATTACTGTTCGTTAGGTTAATGATGAGTTGATCATACAAATCTGGTAGACTTTGAAGTAGAAGCTCTGCTCGTTCATTCTCCTCTATATTATAACCCAACGTTGTGAGTTATGAAAATAGAGTTTTCAATGTGTTGATGTGGTCAGTCACCATTGTAGATTCTGCCATTCGAAGAGTATAGAGTTTCCTCTTCAAGAAGATTTTGTTGTGTGGTGACTTTGCCTCGTACAATTTTGTGAGAGTATCTCATATTTCCTTCGCTGTATTTTTCTCTGCCACACTGGATAATACTCCGTCTGCAAGTGCCAAGTGTAGATCGGAAATGATGTTGCTATCTATCTTGTTCCACTTATCATCAGTTATCTCCATGGGCCTTTCTCTAATTGCTGCTAAGTAATTATTTTTCCTCAATATAGCTTTCATCTTCATTTTCCACAACAAAAAATTATTTCCGTTAAATTTCTCAATTTCATACTTTGCCGTCATTTTGTTGATAAATACCGCACACAAGCTAGTGTACCACCTTAAATAGTTGTGAGTATGTGTGAGAATGCATACCAGGAAAGTTCCCAGGAAAGACTGAAGGGGTCACAATGGTCCCACTTAAAATTCAGACTCCTTAAGCTCTTATCGCCTTTGTGACAGAACTTTCCTAGACATGTACAAAACCACCCAGTTGCTTTACTCACACCACTATTCCCTGCTTTGCACTGCCAAATTCTTGGATCGCTCCCACCGTTTCACGTGAACAGTACCGTATACGTGAACAGTACCGTATATATGTGAATAGTACCCTTACATGAATAGTACCCGACTCCAAAAATACAACTAATAGCTCTGATACCACTCTAAAGAAAATTGGTATGTGAAGCAAGACCGTAGCTAAAATGAAATTGGAAGAAAAATAAAGAACAAACACAATAGAGGACACCAGAAATTACGTGGTTATGCTTTTAGCCTACGTCCACGGGCGAAGACAGAAGGAAAATATTTCACTATGATATGAGGATTACAAGTATTATAATATTTTGGCTTACTTCCCATAACCCCAATACATCCAATCTCTCACTCACTAAACTCACAAGAGCTTTATAATTTTAAACTTTACAAAACTCTCTGGTTTTCTCTCTCACAGTATTAGAGAAGAATTAAAGAAATAGATTAATTGAAGAGCGGAGTGAAGCCTCTATTTATAGGCTTCATTCCCTATTCATTTTCTATTTATTTAAATATTTTATTATTCTTTTCTCTCAACCACCTTTGAATTTCAAAGTTTCTTTATTCTTTTTCAAACGTTTGCAGCTGCCAAAGTCTTCTTTCTTCCTCAACAATTTCGGCATTTTCAATCTTCAAAGCCATGTGCCACCAATCTTGTTTATTCAAAGCTTCTAAATGCAACCAATTTTGACAGAGATTTGATATCCAATGGGTAATCGACTGGTCCAAATTTCAACGTTAACGGGTAGTGGCAGCAAAAATTTAAAACGATAGAATTAAAAATGTTATGTATTTTAATAAGCACGTAGCCTTATTTTTGTTTTTTTTTTCCTTTTTTATTTCTCATTCATTCAGGCTCTTTTTAATATTAAAGCGCAATAGTTTTTAAGTTATAGACATTGTGACATTAAAGTTGATAATGTGTGGTAAATACTATTTTTTAAATAATAATTTTGACAAAAATAATAAAGATTAATGTTAAAGGTTTTACATAATACAAGAATGAGACAAAATCAATTTAACTTTCAAATTACAACAACAAATGTTTACTTTAATGTTATAGTTTTTAAGGTAAAACTATATATCCAACCACAATTCCAGAGCCTTAGGGGCTGTTTTTTTTTTTTTTAATCTAATGACTTAATTTCAATCAATTCAGTCATTAAATCTGTTTTTTTCAACTTAATAAAAAGTTTTAGTCATTACATCATTAAGTTATTAAGCTAATTTTTTTAAACTTTTTTCTAAATCTAAAAAGTTTGAATGATATCATTAAAAGATATTCTCTAAAATATCCCCATCCAATTAATTAATTTTCATCCTTACGTAAATAAAATATAATAATTAGCATTATTACCCATCTCTATGACTTATGACAATATAGTTTTATACTATTATTATTTTTATTTTTTTTTTCTTTAAATTATCATTATTTATCTTGATAATGTTTTATGAATATTTTTCATATAAAAACATCATGAACTACAATAAAATTGATTTAACATATACTAATTTAGAATATAAAGGGTTGTATTAAATTGAACATGATTTATATTATGACAATATATTACCATATTTAAGTTCTTTGAGATACTTATTATTTGTAAGAGTACATATACAAAATTACTACTTTTTAAATTTTTTAAGTTAAAAAAATAACTTAGTTTTTCTTTTAGTAATTCAGATAAAAAAAATTTTAAATTCCGACATTCAGTTATATTCAGAATTCAAACTATTTTAATTTTATTCAGATTTCAAACAAAAACAAATATCACCTTATTGTGTATAATCAATGTTATCTTTACAATTTTAACCTTTAGATATAATCTTATTATCAGTTAACCCCTGATAGTTACCATTTAAAACATGATGGCCTCCTCATAATATAGATTCAGGTTCGGCCAATAATTCAAGTGCATTCTCTTTCTGACTAGACTCTATGAAATTATACAATCAAGTGTTCTGTTCATCTGCACATTGGTCGCTCGTTGCATCGTGCATGTCACCTTTTAAGAATTTGTTGCCAAATTGGACGTAAACCTATGAGTTATGACCATGAGTTAAGAATATCTCATCTTCTTTTTTGCCCGCCAATACCATTGTGTATATCTCTTACATAAAAAAAAGGGCAGATGGGGAAAAAAAATAAAAAATATTCAACTCGGCACGAGAACATATTAAATCGCTAAACAATACCAAATACCAATCCATCAACATAATGATGACGATCATCGATCGATGATCAATGTACACAAAATTACTTTTTAAAAAACGTTTACGCGTCAACTTTAACCTAAACGGTGGGCAATAGAAATAAGTTCCGTCTTCTTTGTTTCTTAATATTTTGAAAAAAATTATCAGGAATATAAAATGCAAAGAAGCATATATACGAAAGCAATTGGGAGAAGCCGGCCAATTCTTGATCAAATAAAATGCACTTAAATATAAGTATATGCTATGCTCTGTCCACCTTTTCAATTTTTCTGACAACAATCTCTTTTTAAAAGTGTAGATACTATTCTTGGCATAAAGTCTTTGGCATTAATTTACTTGATTCCTTTGTTTTTCTTGTTGCATTGTATTTACTTATTCTTTCCTATATTATAAAAGGCTACCTAGACCACCTATTACTTCAAATTTAAACCTACAAAGAATTGAAGAAACATCTTCACAATGTCTTCAAAAAAACCACATCATGAAGCAGAACAGGAGGCAATGGAATGGAACGCGGTAAGAAATATATGCTCACCGACCTCATACTTCAGATTTCATTTATTAGTCATTTCAAATATATTTTTCTTAATTTGTTTTCTATAATACCTATAGGCTTTATTTATTTATTTATTTATTGGTTTTATGTTTAAACCAAATATTCAAAGTCTTGAGAATTAATTAATTGGAAGTACTCATTTTAGGAGAGAACGGAGGCAACCATTAAACCTAGGGGATTAAGCATTGTCTGGGGCAATGACCCTCGCTATTGGCATCTACCTGAAAAAAGGTGAGTCTCAAATCTCAATTTGCGCGCTATTGTCGTGTTACATTAACCATATTGAACTACATTTAGTTATAAGTCATAAACAAAATGTCTGTGTTTTTTCAATTAATTGGGGAGGAGATTACACATTTGTTATAAGGATAAGATCCTACCAATTAAGCTATCATGAACTTGAACTTTTAAAGATCTTGTAGCACGTGTTACACTGTCTTGTTACATTAACCATATTGAACAACATTTAGTTATAAGTCACAAACAAGATGCATGTGTTTTTTCAACTAATTGGGGAGGAGACTACACATTTGTTATAAGGATAAGATCCTACCAATTAAGCTATCATTAACTTAAACTTTTAAAGATCTTATATCACGTGTATATTATTACCTCTTTCGAGTCAAATTTTATTAATTTATCATGTTTATTTTATTAAAAACCAATCACCAACTTATATTTGCTCATATGAAAGAGTAATAGAGAGAGAGTCCTTCGAATAAGTGCCCTAATAGCCACCTCATTGCTTCACATATATTATTCCTTGCATTCTGACAATATTGTGCTTTCTATGATAGGTCGAATGATCCTGTAGAACTAGGTCAAGTATGTTGGCTTGAAGTAACAGGTTCAGTGGAAGTAAAGCGCGGGAAGAAGTATCAAATTGGGTTCAAGATCTCTCTGAAAGCGGACGCCTTCGGCTGGAGCGGCTGTCCAGTTTTTATGATGGCTAAGCTAGGCAAGAAGGGAAAGTATACCTGGAGAAAAATGAAGCCACTTGATCACCTTGGAAAGGAAGCAGCTGAAATTCCTGACGAAAAGTTTGAGATTCTGGTTCCGGAACAAGGCGAAAACCAGCTCTATTTTGGACTGTATGAGGTACGGAATGGAAAGTGGAAGGGAGGTTTGCTAATTCACCATGCATTCATCAGAGAAGTGAAATAACTTACCAAAACGATTTGAGTATAGATGTTTCTATTAATAACTCCCGGATCATGGGCCTCCGTAATATGATTCGTCATAACTCGACACGGAATTAATATGAACCACAAATAAATCCCCACTTTAGTTTTGTTAATTTGCATGCATCGGATGTATACAAGGGCAAATTAATGTCCGGACAAAGATGAACGTAGCGTCCCCGATAATGAATTCCTAAGCTTCTATCGTTATTGGTGGCTGCAAGCATATATATTTTTAAATGTTGTTTGTATTATTGTCACTATTCTTATTGTCTTTACATAAATGGGAGAATGGTGAAATTTGGACCCAATTATATCTGTCATTTTTGGTATTACAACAGTTCCAGTTCTTTATTCTTCCCTTGCTGTATTTAATTAAAATCAAATGCCGTTAGTTTGTGCCCCCCTTAGCATGCACTTATAATAATTTGTATTTTCTTATCTACTTCTTGCAGTTGTTCAATCTTTACTTCTTTCAAATGATTCAATTCTTTTACGAGCATATTCGGTGCATGGTTCAATACTCTTAGTATTATCTAGAGACTCTTACCATCCAGGTTATATTCTGCTTACAAGTCAAGTGGCGACCCAACGTGGTATCAAAGGCATGATTACCCTTTGAGGTCTTGCATGCAATCGAGACCCCTCGAGAACAAATGGATCCACATAACAATCCTAAATGAGCCTCCCACAAAATACGAATATTAGAACTTGACAACTATTATCTACATCTTTATTTTCAGAAGTTTAGACTTTTAGGTAAGCTACATGCATAACTGACATTGCATGTGATAACACACCAGCCCTCATATGATGAAGCCGCATGTGGGTGATGAGAGTGATCCACTGGTTCTTACTATTCTACAAAATTAAGTTCTTCAATTTAGAGCAAGTGTCCAGATGAAGATCCTTTTGATGCAAGGTGGGGAATATTAAACAATACGCAGTTGATTTGAGGAATGCCAAAAAAATGAAATAAAATAAAAATTTCCGTAGATATCCTTGTACTGAGTAGATTAAATCTGAACTACTTAAAAGAAAAAAAAAAGGATAATGCAAATGCAATTGAATTAGTTCAATATTGATCAGAACACTAAGTATGTGATGCAGCGGAAGTTTAATGTTCAAAATATTCCGTTGATTCTAGAGAATACCGGAACAAAAGAACAACTAAATTCACGTTGATTCAAAAGAATACCGCGAATTTAGGGGTTAAGACTCGTTGATTCCATAGAATGCCGAGAGTTAACTGTTCAAATACTCACAAAGAGATTTGAAAATTGAAATATTATTAAACTCAAAATTCTCATTCCTTAAAGGCTACAAGAGGGAGCTATTTATAGTAGTAGTAATTATCCTAATTCATGAAGTAAAACAAAATCCTAAATTGAAAGGGAAACAAAATTCTAAATTAGAAAGGAATTTAAAAGTCTTAAACTTTAGTTAATAAGGAAACTAATTCTAGTATAATATGGATTCTTACTCTTCATCAGTATGCCTTCAAAGATTATAAAGACACTTATTTTAGCACCCAAAGGTTCAAACCTTATTGTAACTAAGTGATTTTTTTTTTCAGCATTTCTTAGTCTAACTCTGGCACTTCCCACCTTAGTAGAGAAGGGAAGCCTAAGATGTGCGCTTTGGGTTCCCCTTAATTAAAGTTTTGTTTAGAATTAAGATGTTATAATTTTTAAGTTACAGCTGCTGTGGAAAAAAAAACTATAACTATGAAATCAAAATTAATAATATGTAGTAAATATAAATTTTAAATAATAATTTAGACAAATTATTAAAGATATAATAAATTTTATATTATACAAGTAAAAAAACATATTAACATAACTTATAAGTTACAACAGTTAATGTTTATCAAACACTTTAGAGGTACAGCTGCCCAACCTCAATCTCAAACACACTCTAGGTATACGTATTTTGGATAGTGAAGTCTGAAAAAAAAAAGGTTCAATGATATTCTTTTTCTAATTAATTTATTTTTATTTATGGGTGTACTTTGTGTTCACTTGTTTCATACAATTCATAATTTTGCATGGTACGTATAGAGTAAGTGAGAAATCTCAATTCGTTTCTCATCTTAGGGACGTTAATGGATCAGATATGACCCAAAAATCTACATGATTCAAATCCAATCAGATTAGATTTAAGTCGGTCTAAAATGAATTTAGATTGGGTTTGGTATCGATGTGTGGATCTAAGATGCATGTGAAGCAAGTTTAGATTCATCTTAATATCTAGATTCAAATCCATATCCACTTACCATTTTATTTTATTTTATTTTAAAATTTTCTTAACAATTATGTAATTATAAATGATAATAAAATTTATTCATAACATATTAGTGGCATTTAGCATGTATTTAAAAATCTTAAAGCTTAAAGGTATTTAAATGATAATAAGACAAAAATTATTTTTTTATTAAGACAAAAATTAATTAAGTGTAAAATAAAATTAGAACAGCCAGCCCTTATTTTTCTAAGTTGTTCATTCTTCACTTCAACATCTTTCTTTCTCTTTAGTCTACTCTCGCTTCTCCACTTCATTTGAATACTTGAATCAATCCTTTAATTATTAGGTGAATCTCTAGATTTGAGTTTTCTTTTCTACATTTTCTTATAATCTTATTCATATCGTATAATTATTAATCAGTAGTGGCTATCAACTATAAAATAATTTTGTGATCCATATATTTAGTTAAACATGGTCACAATAAAAATAATAAAATACTGAATATAATAAATCATATTTAATTCATATGTGATTATTTAATGTTATAGGAATGATGATGGTGTGTTGTGGATATCAGGATGGTGAATGAGATATTAGAATATTATATTGATCATATTCTTGCAATTATTTTAATAGATATTTTATTATCTTTCTTATTTATTTGTTTTGATGTAAAAGTATAAGCTACAATATTTATTAGATTTTTTATACAAATTATATAGTTTAATTGTTATTTATGCATTTTAGTCTTTAATTTTCTTTCTAAAAAATATTGTTGTCTTATTATTGATATTTAGAATTCATGACGAATTTGGAGCAAATTTACATTTTAATTTTTCTTTTAAATTTGAAGCAGATATACATCTTTATTTTTATTTTTTATTTTAGATTTAAATATGAAGCGAAAAACAATAATTCATAACGAATCTGAAATAGATACATATCTAAATTTTTACTATAGATCTGAATCTAGAGGTAAGTAAATCTAATCTATATCTTTTCCATTCCCATCCCTATCTCATCTAATTAAAGACATGCACGAATCTCTGTAACTTTGTAAAGAAAGAGCATGCCATGTGTCAATAATATCACTTTTGTTTATGTAAATGACTGAAGGCAATTATTCCGTTCTTACCTTTGGCAAAGAAATTAAAGTTAGCTAAAGACGGAAAGTTGTGTTCCAATTTAGACGCTGTCTTTACTTATTACTACTTTACGCAACTCGGTCAGGAAATTATCTTGCGCCAACTCATGCCCTTCAAAATTATTTATCTTGCAATTCGAGCTTTTCAAGTTGAAGGTGGCAAATTTTTTATTCAAGTTGAAATATGGATAATGAGAATAGCCGTGGCTGTTCCAACCCCCACTGGAAGTCTGTAAGTACAACTTTTTCAATCCTTGCTCAATATTCCGGATAATTATTTATAAATTATTTTACGATTAAGTATTAATCATGCATGCTGAAATTATTTTTCTGTCTAGGATGGCGCTTTAGTGAAAGACCAAGATTCTTCAGGATTAATCAAAATTCCTGCAAGGGCTCTCAACATTATATGGGGCAACGATCCCCGGTACTGGCAGTGGATCAAACTAACAGAAGAGAACACAAAGTAAGAAATTTAACTTGATTCTTTAATGATTTTCATATTTTCAGCATTATTGTTACTATTATTTTTTTTTCTTTTTCTCCGTTTCGGGGGTTCCAGGCTATTAGCTGGCTTTGAAGAAGGTTCAATGCTACTCCAAGTGAACTGGATTGAGGTCACAGGAAAGTTGCCAATCATTTCATCCATGGCTGCATCGACACCGAAAGCATACGAAATATTTTACATTGTGAAGTTCCGGGTTGATGCATTTGGGTGGCATTCAGTTCCAGTCAAGTTCAAGGTGAGAGTGAATGGAGAAGAGAAAGTGAAAAGTGTAATGCTTCAGCTCTACAGAGAGAAACAAGAAGAATGGCAAGAAATTCCCGGTGGCGATTTTGCGGTTCCGAGGGATACTGTTGGAACCGTGGAGTTTGGCATGTTTGAAATTGAGAGCGACTGGTGGAAGGGCGGCATGGTTCTTGCGGGAATCGTGATTAAGCCAAAATTAGTAGATTAAGTGACTGCTTTTTGTTAAACGTCTTTGCTTTTAGATGTCCAGCATATTCCATCCAGTAAAATTCTATTAAATACACACATTCATAATCAAAACTATCGAACCACAATAATAGTTACGATATACAGCTAAAATTGAAACATTTTAAATGCATATGATAAAACAGATGACGTGATACGTTCATCCAACTCAAGGCTTATCGGAAAATCCTTTGCTTGTGTATCTTCTGCGACCACAGACACCATATGCTTTCTAATGGTGGGCTGAGAATCTGACTTTTCATTTGGAATAAGGTGACTTGAGATGCTCTTGAAAACTGATAAAGATCATCTTTGTCATCTAGAAGGAATAAAGATACAACGGCTGCTTTATCACGAATCAATTCCTGTTTGGTAAAGCATTGGAATAATTCTGAGTCACCAATAAGATTAATAACAGCTTTTAAAGTATTTTACAAATGGAAGAATGGTATCCCTCCCTCGGTCGTGTTATTTTCAATATTTCCCATATTCAACTCTTGTTTTCGGATATATCAATGGCTACTTTGACCCTTCTCATGCTATAAAACTTGAACTGCATGGCCAAAGATTATGAATAAGTCACAAAAATGGGAACTGGGTCGTCCAAAGAAGACTCTTCTTCACAGTTACAACCAAATGAGAAACCCAGTCAGAATGAGTCACAAAACTTTGCAATAGCCGCCAAGCCGGCTGACAATACAAAAGAAACACAAGTTTGTGAAGCCAAGGAAGCAGAAGTTAAGTTGCCACATATGTACGAAGCCATTGTTAAAGATGCAGACTCACCAATTGACAAGTCCTCTGTGGACAAGCTGTATGATCAGCTGTGCTATGGAGTTTTCTTAAACCAAAAGAGCAAGGCAAGCTCAATATTTAATCTTATTAATTGTATTAATTCATATCATTATCATGATTAAACATAATTATTCCAACTATAATGCAGAGGTATTGGGTTGAGAAGAAGTCAGGATGCAACAGCTTCATGCTGTTTTCAAGGGCTCTGTTAATTACTTGGGCAGAAGACAATCGTTTCTGGATATGGACTCCTGTAAATGAGTCAAGGTAATTAACAATAACAAGAAATTATCGATACCCAGAAGAACCGAGTTACATATTTAATATGATTATAAGGAAACTAGCTATTATTTTTGATAGAATCCTAATTGTCATTTGCAGTGATGACATTGTGGATGTGGCTGAACTAGTTCAAGTATGTTGGCTGGAGATTCATGCAAGACTTGATACTACAAAGCTGTCTCCAGGAATTTCATATGAAGTTTTATTTGTCATAATGTTGAAGGACCCGGCATACGGATGGGAAGTACCAGTGAGCCTAAGACTCCTCTTACCAAATGGAACGAAGCAAGAACATAAAGAAAATTTGATTGTAAAGCCAAGAAACCAGTGGATAGAGATCCCGGTTGGCGAGTTTAAAAGTACACCAGAAAATGCAGGGGAGATGGAAATCTCTATGTATGAATACGAGGGTGGGAAATGGAAGAAAGGACTTGTTGTCAAAGGTGTCATCATTCGTCCAAAGAATCAAGCATTAGAATAAGAAACAATTCACCAATTGCAGAACCAAATTTCAGGACAATCAATAATTTCTTTTAAACATTTTGGAGAAATTAGCTTCTCAGATTAAACTTGTTATGAATAATTAGCATTGTTCGAAGTATGCTCTATAATCAACTCTCACTTCTACAACTTAATGCTTTATTTTTCTCAATACCACTCAGAGACCTGAGCCTGTTAAGTCACTCTTGCACCATGTATAAAATACTCTTTCAGCTTTCTAACAGTGGGCTGAGTCTTTTATTTTTGGTTTTGAACAAGGTAATTCAAGATGCTGATGACAAAGACCATCTTGTCATTTGGAAGAAACAAAGATAAAATGGCTGTTTTATGAATCCCGTCAGGATAAAAAAAAAACATACAAGGTATGAGTTTTGGGTCATCAATATTAGGATTAAAAGGGTAATGATAGGAAACCATTTTCTATTTCTGATTGAACAAGTGCTCAGCAGCAGGTTTTTTATTTGCTTATTCTCCAAAAACAGAAAAATTACACAAATATGCTAAAGTTAAAACTGGGAAAAATACCCTGTTTTACGTTGAAAGAAAAGACACAAGGTGATTCCCATGCATTTATAACACACCACATTATCCCTACGTAACACACACTTCAACTAATTTTTTTAAATTCTCAATATTCTAGCCATCCTGCAACCGTACCCTACCTTGAAGGTCACTAATCAAGTAAGTTGAGGTATTTTTTGAGTTATGTTCATATGCAGATAAATATTTTCGGAAGAACAGGAAAATAAAGG
The DNA here is from genome assembly GCA_002013955.2 of Citrus medica. Taxonomy (NCBI): domain Eukaryota; kingdom Viridiplantae; phylum Streptophyta; class Magnoliopsida; order Sapindales; family Rutaceae; genus Citrus; species Citrus medica. The sequence goes on along the minus strand of MKYO02026004.1, from coordinate 232,473 downwards.
ATAAAGTTTGGGGAGCATACAACAACAAAGACCCATACAGAATAAAAATGATGTTACTGCAGTAACTACCTTTTATTAGATGATATCTCAGATCACCAAAATAATGTATGAATAAAACTTAGAACACAACTGAGAGCACCTGTTTGCCGTAAAAAGCCTGCTAACGGAGTTGTCTTGAGCCTTTCAAAAGCCTGTGTGATAGTTTTCCGGCTTATACCATGGTGAAAAATTAATTCCTTTGCTCTTAAGTTTCTCCGTTGCAGGTGCTATCCTCTCCAATAGCTACATATTCATGAACATTAAGATATCATGCATCAGATAATATCACAGAACACACTGATGAAATAGCTTTTAAATTGTTTCAAGGTGAAATAAACAAATATGTGAAGCAGCTGTTAGTTTCAGTGGCAATATAAAACAGCTTCATTTTCAGCTTGGAAATACAAATAAGTATCGTTCTAGATCACAGATTTCCACACTAGAGCCAGTTCAGTCATCTAACCTTGGCATGCAGTGCACCATTAGATACCAAAACAGATCTATCAAAAACACAAAATTTGCCACCATCCATGCAACTAACTGCCCCACCAGCCTCTTCAACAATCTGCTTGAAAAGGAATAAATTAAATTAAATTAATAACTGAAACTTGAATTTAAAACATCTTGGTCTACAGAAAGTGAGCAGTATTAAGCCCACATAAAAGCAAACATGGAAAGCAAAATAAAACATTCTCACTATTTTTAAAAGGGGGTTAAAACTTCATTACAGTGAAATTTGGAAAGGACTCCAACCACAATTTATAATCTTTACAGAACATAACTTATGTTGGCCACAACTTTTAAAGAGATGTCTGCTGCTCCCCAGAAATCAAAAGAGTTTACTAGTACCTAGATCCAAGAAGTTGTCTTGATCATCTATTTTTACCTTGCAATCATAAATCCAGCAAAGCTATACATATCTGACCTTTAGGCATTACAAATTGGGAAAAACAAAAGAAGAGAATTACTTTGGGGGATGAACTTATCCTGGTCAACAATCATGCTACTTTGGCAACAAGTACATCAAACTTGAGCACAAGTAAAAAGGTTTATGAAACAGATTAGGGGTGGAAGTAACAGTTCAAGTTTCCAAAAACAGGCAACCAATTTCAAACAACATAAATATCAAGTAAAAGCATTCATAAAATAAAGAAATTTACCAAAACGCCGGCAGCCATATCCCATGGCTTTAGTCGATATTCCCAATACGCTTCAACAATCCCTAGAGCTACATGACACATGTCCACAGCAGCAGCACCAAGTCTTCTAACACCCTGAGCAGTACATTTAGGAAAGGGAAAAAGAAGGGTAAGGTGGTTGAGATGGGGGGAAGAATATGAGTTATACAACTCGGACCAGAAAGGCTTCTGTCCAGGAAGCGGAAAAAGAATACAAACACTTAGTACCAGGCTGATGTCAGTAAATTCCTTGAATAATTCTATGTTAGTCGCCCATGCATCATCGTGATCATATCCAAAGCCTGTCACTAGAAGAGATTGCTCAACCTAGAAACAAGATAAAAAAAAGCTAGTATAAAACCAAAAGGTTCAACTTTCAAAAATATGAAGCATAATCAGCATACATTTTCTCAAAAGCAATTATACCAAAAAGATTGAATACAGTTAACTTCTATAGATACGTAGGAACCTGTTGCTAAATATTTGTAAAATTTATGCCCTAGTAGATGATGCTAAAAAACACATTCTTGTTGACTAACTTTTTCTCGGTGCCATCATCTGAAAGTAATGAAGCTCAGGTCTATGTATTCTAAGATTTGGAATACTTATTATGCTTAATGATATTCATTTTACGTCTAAGCACTCACCTTATCAATTTGACTAGCATGAATCTTTTGGCCATTACAAAATGCTCCTCCTCCTGTGATAATGAATATTAATCCATTAACATAAAATTGACTCAAACAACATTAAGCAAGAATAATCTTTTGATTTTGAAAGAAATAATAATTAGAATTTGAAATGTTCATACCAGCAGTTGCAGAAAATGTTCGAGTATTCCAACACATAGGGCCGCCAACAAACTCTACCTGAAAATAAAACTATATTGTTATTTTATTTTGTATACAAAATTAAGGAAATATAAAGTCAAATTTTAAGTGATTATTACCACAGAAGCAGCAGCAGGGTTTCCTTGAAATAAAACTGCCACAGAAACTGCAAAGCTAGGATAACCGTGTGCAAAATTTGTTGTTCCATCTACACCAATACAAGTGTTTGCAACTCAAAGTCAATTATATTGCTCATTTGAATCAAAGATAATTGTATAAACAAATGATCCACCAGAAATTGATAACGAGAAATAGTTGAAAGCCACTCCCATGCAAATTTCTTCTGACACAAATGATTTTGATTATGCAAATCCTAATAATAATATTGACCACACTGAAAATATCTAAAATATCAAGATAAACTCCAAGTTGCAGGAAAAATAATAATAAAACTTAACTAAAAAAGGTAAAAGAAGAAAGGTCAAGGGTTTTGAGAAATAAACCTAAAGGATCAATACACCATAAATAATCAGATGATGAATCTCCTATAACTCCGCCCTCCTCTCCAAGAATGAGATGGTCCGCAAAATTCTTTTGTACAACTTCTAGTACAGCAGCCTCACTAGCTTTATCTGTGCTGCAAGTAAATTTGCATATATGAGGTGAATCCTGCCCGGGCTCAGTTCCAGAGTCTTATCCATTAAGAAATCAAGTATGACATATTAACAAAAACATAAAACTAAAAATCATATAAATCAGAAGAGTCAATGGATGGGGAGGAAGAGGACAGAGAGAGAAGTCCCTTACTCGGTCACTAAGTCAGTAAGTCCTTTGTATGTTATATTACGAGGCTTATTAACAGCATCCATCACAACCTGGAAAGAAAAGTGGTCAGAGGTCACTTTTAATTGGCAACAAGGGGATCATTACCCTGGAAAATAAGCATATGGTTACATAGATCGTATTTTATTATAGCAAATTTAGCAGTAGCCATAAATAAAGTCAATATTTACTTGCCAGAACCCAAAATACATTTTATGAACACTCATCTCAAAGCACAAAAATTTGTACAATAAATCAACAAAACCGGCGCCTTCCTATCTTTCGTTAACTAGTAATGAGAATGCATTGAACAAAAAAAGCCACAGATTATAAACAAACGGGTAACTCGTGAAAATAATAAAGAAAACAAAATCATAAATAATTGTAATAATATTAACAGCTCATCAGCTGAAAATGCATTGCAAAATACAAGGAAAAAAAAAAGGAACTGGGGACCGCTGAAAAATGAAGAATTAACGGAAAGAGAGAAAGTTAAATCAAACCTCAGCGCCAGTTTTAGCAGCACTCTCAACAACTTGAATGAGCTGACTAAGAGGAATAGGTCCAGTTGATTTGGCACCCACTTTTTGGTACGGGATCTCAGAAAGCACGGCCTTCGTACAAAATGTCCTCGTTGGTTTGGCGGTTAAAACTCGAGCTTTTTGATACCCAGAGAAGGAATTGGCGTTATGTCTCGGAACTTGGCACTGGGTTGAGTGATTAGGTGGGGGAAATGATCTGGGTACTTGAGAAAATCTCAGAGGAACGTTTGTGAAGGAAACTAGAGACCTCCCCATTTTCTGTTATTCTGGCCTCGCGTTCACGTTCACGTTCACGTTCGCGTTCGTGTCCTTGCTCCTTTGTGTTCCAAAATCCTTAAAACTTGCCAGCTTTCGACAGAATCTCGAGTCTGGACCGTCTGGTCGAGTTTTGTTCCGTCCCTTTTTTTTTTTTTGGTTGTCTGAAGGAAATATAAGTAAATAGAAATTATAGTTCCCTTTTGACTCCAAGACACTAGTACGTACGGCCACTTTGGGAATTCTTTTAAACTAATTATTATTAGTTTTAATGTATAAATAATTAACTGTAAAAAATTAATTAAATTTTATTTTTAAAAGTACTAAAAATTTTGAAAGTAATTATAAATATTTGATAAATTTTACTGTTAAACTATTAAAAAAATAAATGACAAAAATATATATAATGTAGAATAAAATTTACTTATGTATATAAAAACTTGTATATATAATATTTTTAATTATGTATTATAATAATTTTTATTAAAAATAAAATTTATAATATATTAATTTTATTTTTTATCTTAAAATAATTAATAATAAAATTTATAATATAATAAAATAAATTTAATAATAATTCGACCAACAAGTTAATATTAATAAATTTATATTGATGAATTATAATAAAAATTTATTAAAATGTTGATTTTATTTCCAATTTTAATAAGGATAGTTTTGAGTTTAAAAAATAATTTTGAGGATATTTATAGAATTATATTAAAAGATAAAATTGATTATCAAAATCAAAATGTAAAAACTACTCATTTCTTACTTTTTTTAAATCAATTGTAGTAGGAGTTGATTTTGACAAAAATAATTTTAATTTTTTTTTACCAAACACTAAAATTAACTTTCAAATTTTTAAAATCACATTTAAAACTCCCAAAAACAATCTCAAACTGGCGGGGTCTGCTTATGTTGCAACCGTTGCAACATGGAATAACTTTTGTCTTTTTACGTTTGATTACACTACACAGCCTTATATTTTTTACAAAATTTAATACGCACTAAAAGTTACAAAATTTTACATATAAGTCCATTTTTAGGATAAAATGGCATCTGAAAAGAATTTTAATTTGTTGTTGTTATTATTATTATTATTATTATTATTATCATCATCATTATTATTATATAAGATTATTGCTATTAAATTTTATTATTTTATTTTATTTATATTATTATTATTTATGATTATTACTGTCATTATTATTATTATCAAAATTTATTACTTTTATTATTTTAATTGTTATTATACTGCAATTAATTCATTATTATTAATATTTATCTTGTTATGATTAAAATTATTGTTATTATTAAAATATATTAACTTTATTATTTTCATTATTGTTGTTATTATTTTTATTAATATTATTATTATTAAAATTTATTAAAATTTTTATTATTTTATTATTTTTATTATTTAATATTATTAATTCAGTTAATTTGTTGTTGTTGTTATTATTGTTAAATTTTATTAATTTTTATAATTAACATTATTGTCATCATTATTTTAGTTTATTATTATTATTATTATTATTATTATTCTTGTTGTTTTAATTATAATATATACAAAGAATATTAGGGACACAATTAACAAAGGGTATTTTAATAACTTGTAATAGTTCATTTCAATTATAAAATAAAGTAAACACATCAATAGTCTATTCCTAATTACGATTCTAGCGCATTTTGATTCTTATTTAATAAATGCACTATTAGAATGTGTTTGGAACAAAGTATTGTATATTGTTATAATATTGTTCACATTAATTTATTGCTTACCTATATTTGGAAGTTTTGAAAGATAGATTGTGGTTAATTATATAATTCACTACAACGTGCTAACTTTTGCCTTAATTGAAACATTAAATATATTTAAATTATATTTTTATTTTTACTATAATAATTACAATATTAAAAATAAATTATTTTATAATATTATTTTATTATATCATAGTATATTTATAAATTAATATTTATAATAATTATAATAATTTTAAATAATGAGAGTAGATTTAGAAATGATAGTAATAATTAGATAATTATGAAATATTTATGAATTTATAGAATAAATAAACATATTTATCTTTCTGAAGTTAGGAAGCAAACATAGGCTTTATTTTATATTTAATAGATTGTGGCTCTTATAAAAGAATATTGAATCATGCATTGCAATTGCCTAATATCAATAATAGAAGTCCTCTTAAAATTTCCTATTTCTTCCTTATTCATATCATTTAACAACTAAACCAATAAATAAAATAATAATTATTATATTTTTTCCTGACATTTCAGAAAATAAAAGGAATTGCAATAAAAATAACCTAAATAAATACATCACTGCCGTTGCATCATTCTTGCCATAAATCCAATGGTTAGATTACAAATGGACAAGAGAAGTTGAAAAATATTCCAATAAATAATTAAACAACAAGGGTGGAGAAATTTCTACTCCACCCACTGAAGGATGACATCCTAGTTTAGAATTGTAATTCAAAGATGAAAAAAAAAAATTCGGGTGTTGTTATGGAATTATCATCACGTTAATTATAAAGAACAAGCTGAATTGAGAAGATTTTAAGGAGTTTCTTTTTAGGTTCCTGATATTTTTAATTGATAATGGAAGCAGAATATTTTGAAAATCATCATTTAAGTCCTCCTCATTTGTCAAAAACAAAAGGAAAATTCTGTCTTCTTCGTCCGCTATCTTCCCGCGCGCTTGGTCTCAGTTAAAAGGTCACATATTTGCCTTCTTTTCCCACTTTTATGAATCCATAAAGTCAATCACCAGATCTGCAAAAAATTTCAGATAATTTTTATGAGTTTATATGGCTAGGGATCCGTTGCACGTGTGATTTTCCAAGAATATGTCTTCAGTTTTTAAAAATTAATGTCTTTGTTGGTTCTAGCTACGGTGTAATTATAGTATCGTACCACAGTTGTATCTAACCGTTGAATCTACTTAGATGGATGAAATTTATTAAAATTTAATAACCGAGTGTAATTATGGTACGGTACCACAATTTTTACCTGCCTTTGCTGTACGAACATCATCTGTAACTATGTCAATCGCGTCGAAGCACCTGCTTTGATGGATCTGAAAATAAGGAGGTGTTGGATGATAGTTTTCTGAACCCTCTGGTTTTTGTGACCTTTTTGACAGACAATAGGGACCTTTTTAATAAGCCTTTCAACTAAACTACTAAGCAATAAGTTAATTTGGAGTCAAAAACAGCGGAAAGAAGCAAGTTGCCGCAAGACACATAATCAAAGTTTATGACAAGGAATAATGTTTATTTAATTTTATAAAACTATTTTTCTATTTCAAGTCTTATGTCTAAAACTATTTTTCTATTTTAAGTCTTATGCCACGGGTTAGCATGTTGCACAATAACCCATGCACGTCAATTCAGCGTCAGTTTGTGGTAAATTTGAGTGACCCGTAACACTCAACTGGTATAATTTTCTTCAAAGTTTCTCAGAAATTATGTGCACTTCATCTTTTGTATATATACATACACACACAGACACAAGAACACACACTCACCTATATTCATTAGCTTGTTTCTCTATTAGCAAAATATTATATTCACAATTCACTGTTCTTCCACCTACTGTCTTTCATGGGGAGAAATATAGGTTTTATGATCATTACCCTTGTTCCCTTGCTTCATTGTTTGATGCTTTCCTCAGTGATGGCAGCAGTAACCAACGCTACCACAGATCAATTTGCTCTTCTTGCCCTGAAGGAGCATATAAAACATGATCCCAGTAATTTATTGGCCAACAACTGGTCCACAACTTCAGCTGTTTGTAGCTGGATTGGTGTTACCTGTGGTGTTCGCAACCGCAGAGTGACAACCCTGAATATCTCCTACTTTGGATTTACAGGCACCATCCCTCCTCAACTAGGAAATCTATCATTTCTGGCAGTGCTAGCCATCAGAAACAACAGTTTTTTTGGCTCTCTTCCTGAAGAATTGAGCCATTTACGCCGACTGAAGTACTTTGATTTCAGGTTCAATAACTTCCACATAGAGATCCCATCATGGTTCGTATCTTTACCAAGACTTCAACACTTGCTGTTGAAACATAACAGCTTTGTTGGGAAAATCCCAGAAACCATAGGCTACCTTTCTTTGCTGCAAGAACTTGATCTTAGTGATAACCAGCTTTCAGGAACCATACCATCCTCCATTTTCAACATATCTTCGTTGGAAATACTTGATTTCAGTGGTAACCAGCTCTCCGGTTCCTTCCCTTCCATCGCCTTCAACATGCCTTCATTATTTGTAATCGATTTGAGTGATAATGGTCTTTCTGGTGGGCTGCCATCAAATATTTTCAACTGTCTTCCGAGTTTGAGGTTCCTTTTTTTGTCTGGAAACATGTTGGATGGTGAGATACCATCCACTTTATCAAAGTGCCAACAGATGGAATCTTTATCCTTATCGTTGAATAACTTCACAGGAGCCAGACCAAGAGAAATCGGAAACTTGACTGAGCTTGAGAGTATGTATCTTGGCCACAACAAACTCGAAGGTACTACACAGCTACTATTATTAATATCATAGAACTAGTACAAATGTTTTTGAATAGATACAGTAATTCATAAACCCCAACTTGTGTATATAAATATTAGAACCCACCTTCGAACTCTGTTGTGTGAGCAGGATTCCATCCCAAAATTTCCTGTACCGTCCAGTGAAGATGAGCAGTTGAACCAATTAATACACCATCTCATCTTAATAAAATTATACCGAATCCTACAATATATAGATGATCACCTCTGAAAATTTTCCTTTTCTTTCGGTGACTTCACAGAAAAATACCAGAGGAGCTGGGGAACCTCGCAAAGCTGGAGCTACTACTGCTGCCAAATAATGTCCTAACAGGGTCCATTCCTTCACAAATCTTCAACATTTCTTCTTCAACCAACTTGGAGCAGCCTTCCTGATAACACGTGTCAAAATCTTCCTGTTCTTGAAGGGTTATTCATATCTTATAATCAGCTTACTGGTCCAATTCCAACCAATTTGTGGAAATGTAGAGAGCTTCATGTCGTCTCATTGGCATTTAATAAGTTCCAAGGAGGCATACCAAGGGATATTGGGAACTTGACATCTGTCAGGAAGTTATTTCTTGGCAATAACAGCTTGATAGGTACATATATATGTGAGCCTCTCTCTGTCAAAAATTTTCTTGTTATTCACTGAAAGCATCTTATATATAACGGTTCTATATGAACAAATTTTATCTGAAATAATAATAGTTTTATTAAATCTTCAGTTGTATGTATAGAGTTCTCTTTTGGTACATTTTCAGGAGAGAATTCTTATTGAATGATTTTTATGCAAAAAAATCTCAACATGTTTGCAGGTGAGATTCCAAATGAAATTGGTAATCTTCGTAACTTAGAGGTTTTGGGGGTTCAATCAAGCAACTTAGCTGGCCTCATACCAGCTTCAATCTTCAATATCTCGACACTGAAAGAACTAGCGGTCACTGATAATGACCTCCTAGGTAGTCTTCCATCAAGCATAGACCTTGGCCTTCCAAATCTTGAGAGGCTTTTCTTGGGGGAAAATAATTTCAGCGGGACAATTCCCAGCTCCCTTACCAACATTTCCGAGCTCTGTGTCCTAGACTTCGGATTTAACTCATTCTCAGGCTTTATTCCTACCACATTTGGTAATTTAAGAAGCCTTAAATTGCTCAGCTTAGCTGGTAATGTTTTGACTTCTCCTACTCCAGATTTGAGATTTCTTTCCTCCTTGACGAGTTGCAGAAATTTGGAAATAATATATTTATCTGAAAATCCAATAAATGGGATTCTTCCAAGTTCCATTGGGAATTTTTCAATTTCTATGGAAAGCTTATCCATGGAATCATGCAATATCAGTGGTGGCATTCCAAAAGAACTTGGCAACATAAACAACTTGACAGTAATAAGCCTGGGAAACAATGAATTGACAGGAACAATTCCAGTTACCCTGGGCAGATTACAGAAACTTCAAGGTTTGTATCTTCAAAATAATAAACTTGAAGGATCCATCCCAGAAGATCTTTGCCATTTGTATAGATTGGCTAACTTGTACTTGGGTGATAACAAAGCTTTCTGGAAGACTACCTGCATGCTTGGGTAATCTCACTTCCCTCAGAGATCTCTCCTTGGGCTCCAACGCCTTGACTTCCATTATACCTTCTATGATCTTTGCCATTTGTATAGATTGGCTAACTTGTACTTGGGTGATAACAAGCTTTCTGGAAGACTACCTGCATGCTTGGGTAATCTCACTTCCCTCAGAGATCTCTCCTTGGGCTCCAACGCCTTGACTTCCATTATACCTTCTCCTCTGTGGAACCTGAAGGATATTTTGCGCTTTAACTTGTCATCAAATTCTCTAAATGGTTCTCTTCTGCCAGATATTGGAAATCTTAAGGTTGTGATTGAAATGGACTTGTCGCTGAATGCTGTATCAGGCGTTATCCCTGTCACTGTTGGAGCCCTACAAAGTCTACAGCTTCTCTCCTTGAGATATAATAGATTACAGGGTCCAATTCCTGAGTCCTTTGGCGGTTTAAAAAGCTTGAACTTCGTAGATATGTCCAACAATAATCTCTCTGGAACTATTCCCAAGTCGATGGAGGCACTCTCTTACCTCAAACATCTAAATTTGTCTTTCAATCAATTAGAAGGAGAAATTCCTACGAGAGGACCTTTCATCACTTTCTCAGCTGAATCATTTTTGGGGAATCAAGCATTGTGTGGTTCTCCAAAGCTTCAAGTCTCACCATGCAAAACCGTATCTCATCCTAGGTCAAGGACTACTGTTGTTCTACTTATTGTTTTGCCACTGGTTATTGCATTAGCAATGATAGTTGTCCTGACTGCCAAGCTTGTGAGAAGAAGAAGAAGAAGAAGAAGAAGAAGAAGAAGAAGACGTCAGAAAGGGAGCACACGGCCGTATGATGATGCTAATATGTATCCACAAGCAACATGGAGAAGAATTTCTTACCAAGATCTTTTGCGTGCGACAGATGGATTTAGCGAAAACAAACTACTTGGCATGGGGAGTTCTGGTTCAGTTTACAAAGGAGTACTTCCAGATGGGATGGAAATTGCAGCAAAAGTGTTCCACATGGAATTTGACGGGTCACTTGAGAGTTTTCATGCTGAATGTAAAGTAATGGGTAGCATCCGTCACAGAAACCTTGTCAAAATCATCAGTAGCTGTTCAAATAATTATTTCAAAGCGTTAGTATTGGAGTACATGTCGAACGGGAGCTTAGAGAAGTGTTTGTATTCTGACAACTACTTCCTCGACATTTTGCAAAGATTGAATATAATGGTAGATGTTGCGTCAGCTTTGGAATATCTTCACTTCGGTTATTCCACTCCAATAGTTCACTGCGACATTAAGCCTTCGAATGTATTGTTAAACGAAAGCATGGTAGGGCATCTGAGTGATTTTGGCATTGCGAAGATATTGGGCAAAGAAGAATCTATGAGACAAACAAAGACCCTTGGCACAATTGGTTATATGGCACCAGGTTCTTGTTAAACTTTCTTTCTCATTTTTTTTAATTAATTTTTTGTCTACACTATTGTTGTTTAGGAGAAATACGTCGACGAGACCAGGCATGGCGAGCAGATATTTGAGGGCAGAGTTCTGCGAGCCGATGTGTTCCGTAAAAGCCTGATGCGCGGGGGAACAGGAGCAGAAATATCCTGCTCGTCCACGAGCATGTCATCCGCGAGGCCAATTTCCTGTAAGAGGCACAAGATCATTCCGGCTAGAGGTCGAGAAGCGAGGAGACCCGGTCGACGGCAGTTGGCAAGACATGCTCTCCAGCCCGAGAATCTAGGCACGACAGCCACGCTTGCCCCAGAACCGTGGCGTAACACGCAAGATCCCACGTTTTCCCATAACGTAGCAGTCAGAGTCCCATTACACGCAAGATCTCACAGAATCACGACAGCCACGCTTGCCCCAGAACCGTGGCGTAACACGCAAGATCCCACGTTTTCCCATAACGGAGCAGTCAGAGTCCCATACCGTCTGGCAAAAAGCGGAAAACTGGGATTGAGAGAAGCCTATAAAAAGGTAGCCAACGAAGGTAAAAGGGTTGGCATTTTTGAGATTAGAAAAGAGAGGAAAAAGAGGAAAAAACGAGAAAAAAAAGCCATAAGATCTGTGGCAAGCTTTCCCCGAACCTTCATATCTGACTTGAGCGTCGGAGGGTTTGCGCCGGGAAAACAACCGGCGTCCTCTGACTTGTCTGTGTGCGCAGGAACCTCGGGAGAAGAAGCCTTACGAGGAGACCACCTGGTCGTGATAAAGTTGATCGAGCAGAGAATCTGGTCGTAAACGAGGAGAACCAGAATCTCGCATCAACAATTGTTGTTATATTAGTTCTCAAGTGTTCAAGCGGTAAGATCTTTTGGGTTTTACAAATAGATCAAGATTCAAATCCTGCTTGCAACAGGGTTAGAGAGGAATTTGGTTTTCATTTCCATCATTATTTTTTCATAAATAAAAAAGTTCATTTGCATTTGGAGCAAGTGAGATTTGATCCTAAGACTACTGTACTATCTCAAAAGGTCTTGTCAATGGAAATAGAACTTACAAAGTTTCTTCGCCATTGATTTTTTATTCTGTTATCATAGATTACTAATTTTTGTGTCAATGTCAAATATATCCTCCACAGAGTATGGCAGGGAAGGAAAAGTATCAAGAAAATGTGATGTTTACAGCTATGGTATAACGCTAATGGAAACATTTACAAAAAAGAAACCGACAGATGAAATTTTTGCTGGGGAAATGAGCTTAAAGCGTTGGGTTGGCGACTCATTATTAAGCTGTTCAATCACCGAAGTTGCAGACGCCAATTTGCTAAATTGTGAAGAAAACGATTTCTCTGCTAGGGAACAATGTGTCTTCAATCTTTAGTTTGGCCATGGACTGTACAGTCGATTTACCCGAGAAGAGGATTAGCATGAAAGATGTGGCGAACAGACTCGTTCGAATCAGAGAGACACTGTCGGCTAACATTGATGTCTAAGAAGAGGCTGTTCAATTTTAGTTCCATCCGTTGCTTTGTATTTATATATTTATCAGTTGTATTCGTCTGAACGTTGAATTAATGCCCACATTTTATCCAATACGATATTGCTAGATTTGTAGTTTGTACCGACAAAATACATCGCCAGAACATTCATGCGCCATAACCTCTTTTGGTTGAAGCCAGGATTGAGATGTTGTGAATGCAGAGCGTCCTAAACTATTGCATAAGCAGATTTAAAAGGACATTCTGAAAATCATCTGCCACATAACACGCCAATACTAGTTCATATAAGCTAATTGTACTACTATCTATGCACATAACACGCCATATTCATTTATGTCCCATACAACAATAACACAAGATCGAGGTTGTATCACCAACAGCTTTTATATACAACACAATTTTAACAACATAGACATGTACAGGGGAGCACTTGCAGTCTCAAGATTGGTACAACAATTCAATCTTAAGCATCAACGGACACACTCATGGCATTCAGCTCAACATGCTGCCTACCCTCATTCTGAGGATGAACAATAACGGTAGCATGGGCTTCTGCACGTGAAGATTGGTCATCACCTGATTGGGAAACAGATATCGAGCTCACTAGAGGCTTCCTATCAGCCATATTATCACCATCATCTTGTTCTTCAGATATGATCTCCCATTCCTCTTTCAGTGAAGTAACCTGTAAGCCTTTCTCTTTGTACCTTTCCATTTCGTAAGCAGTGGGTAGAATTACATAATCATTTATTGGGTTGTAGAAAGGATCAGGGTCACCAACTTTGAGCCAGTGCTTGAGAATTCTAAACACATGATGCTCACAGACAATTCCCCGGTGTTCACCCGGGACTCCAACCCTTGCTTCTGCATTGAGCCCATCCGCCTGCAAGTCTCACAAAGGTAATAACAGTTAGATAGGTGTGGTTAATTCACTCGTGGTAAAACTTCCCCTTCATCATCATGTGACTGGAATATATTACCCATAATATCCTTCATTTACTTGAGACATCATGTCAACAACTTACAAGTTTGTCCAACATTATTATTATTATTATTATTTAATAGAACCTGAAAAATGATTTTTATAGCACAACCAATATGGTATAACATCAAATCAGAAAGAATTAAGAACAAGAAAGCTAGCAAACCTTGGCTGATTCTGCTGGGACAGTACCATCTCCATCAACATATACATATTTAGGCTGCAAATTTACAAGCATTAATTAAAACTTAGTATACAACAAACTGCTTAAAGCTAGGAATTCATACATAGTCAACAAAACATGAAAGATTTAAATCAGAGAGGACAACATTGAAATATTTATGGTAGAGAACTGCAAACTATTAAATTCAGAAATTACGCTACATGAAATGAGACCAAATTCAGTAAAAGACAAGGACCTGGATATTTCTTAGTTCTTGTAGATCTGTGACAGGTGCATCATCACTTCCATAGCTGCACAGAAAATTTAAAATTAAAGAATCCACAAACTCAACAAGCAACAAACTATTTCCTGTTCTAGAGCTTCTATCGATGGTTAATCCTAGCATATAAGTACTGTTTTTTCCACGGTGTAAAAATTGATGAAACACTCAAATAAAAAAATTACCAAACACTGTGCGGTGTCTCAAGATTGGTCCCATATATGTTGTAGAATTTAACTTGGGAAGGAATCTTAGCACGAGATAAGATCTTGCATGTTTCATTTGCCATTTTCAAGATCTCCAAGTTGAAGGGAAGAGGAATAATTTCTCCATTGTAATTAACCTGAATTATCAAATAAAAAAATATTAAACTAAAATAGCCATTTAAGCACATATCCTAAATTTCGACCCAACAGTTCCAACTATGGTCACTACTTATAATTTTTATTGTCATTTGTGCTACAAATCTTAATACAAAATTCAAACTCTCAGATATTAGGGGGGGAAATTTTCTAAATTAAGAAGTCTATTGTCATTTACGACAAAATGCTTTGGTAAAGGTCAACAGAGAAACAAGAAAAATCAAGCTCTGAAAGTATAGCTACTCTCTGACATCTTCATCTCAACATGATCAAAGAATTTCAAATTGAGCATAAATATTTAAACTCGTGAAACTTACTTTCACTTAAAGATCAAGTAAACCTTAGCAGAACTATTTCAACATAAGAAAGTTCATGGCTCACCGTATTACTGTAGAGAGCTTCCTTATAAATTTCTACACTCTCTTCTGGTTGGTAAGACTCTAAGATAATATGAGAGTTCCCGTCGGCAGCTTTCTTCTCTCTCCATATTTCCAGACGAGGAATGTGTTCCCAATGAAACTTCCGGCAAGCCATCAACTCATATATTGATGGGCATTCAATCAACTGAAATTTTGCAGTATTAATAATTAATCTCAACCACATCACAGATTCGGAACAAAAACACATATAAATATATAAGGCAAAGAAAATGTTTATAGTCACGTATGAATCATTGATCTGATCAATATGAGAACTGAACACCAGACAGCACAGTACAGATAAAACACATACAGATACCACTTAACAAGCCATGAAACACCAAAAATCTAAAGTTAAAGAAAATTTTAACGCTCAATGTAGGAAAAATTTTTAACAGACATGCAACTTGAAATAACTAAAGTATTCAACTCATACCAGTTGGTGCATGCTCCATTTTGATATAAAAAAGTTCTGTTCCCACCCTTCAACAAATGACATCCCATTGAGAAAGGCGGATGCAACATATCCCGGTGCACCTGTTGGACAATTATAAATCAAACAAAGTTTCAAAGTCATATTCAGGAAAGATTACATAAATAGTACTTGCTTACTAATAGAAATAAAGACCGGTCCACAGTCCTTCGCCTTCAAGCTTATTAGAAGTTTAAGTTCAATTTGAACCTATGACTCTGCATTCCATGATTAATCAATGGAATATCACCAATAATAAACAATGTCTATAAGATTGAATATGAATATTATCACTGTTACATTTTCAGGAAAGTAGATAAGATTGAACAATACTAATACTACTACAACAACTACTACTACTACTAATTTTGTTCTCCTTTGAGTTTTTGAGTGTTGGCATTTTAAACTTCAAGAAGAAACAGATTCCTTAGCTATGCATTTTTCTCTCTTACAGCTGCTTTGATGTCTATTTCCATGCCCAAGTATCATAAAATCAACAATCACTTACCTTGAAATGGCGCAGCAATTGCAATCCATTTCTGCACATATTTCTCAAAAATCTGGGAACAAAAAAAAAGAAATAGGATGAAATTGCCAAAGTTTAAGTTGCAGCATAAGGACACAACAAAAGCATAGACTACAGATTCGAACTTAGAGTGTGGAGAGGAGAAGACAAAAGAACAGCAACCCAGGAAGGAAAAAAAATTAAAAACATACATCACTATGCAGGGACAAGAAACATTTGACCAGCAGACCCCCCATAGAATGACTGATGATGTTTATCTTTTTCCCTCCAGAAGCATTATACACGGCCTCTAATTTCGCAGCAAATTGCTCCATTGTTCCTTGCAATCTAAAAAATGAATAAAGCATAAACATTCAAAAAATCTGTAGAATATAACGACGGAGAAGATCTTTGAGCTTCAAGAAGAAAAATCATTTTAAAATGGAAGACAGAAGTTGAAGCACAGATGCCATTTACAGGGACACTTAAAAAGTAAAATCAAAGAGATATTGGAAAACCATGCAATATACGTACGTAAGCAAGCAATATCCATTTTTTTTTTTTAATTTTGCTTTATCCCTCATTAGGAATGGGGCGCAATTCATTCTCATAAAGTGACAGAAACTTCCGAGAGAAGAAAAGAATTTATGATCCAAAAAACATGACACCCTAAAAATGTCCTGCTACTCAAGGTCATAGAAAAAAAAAGCAATTAACAACGTTTTAGGTTAGAAAGTTACCTATTACTTTGGCGGAAATCATAACCAAACCCAAAAAGAGTCTTTCCCTCTTGGAAACCCCACTTGATCATTTGAACAATCATATCGTGAAAATAATAAACACAATCACGTCCGATGATCTGCATTGGACATATAATTAGTTAAGACCAGTCCAAACAACTACATTGTCTTATATAGAACAATTGAAGTTCATTCATGGCATTTAAAATATTCACTAGCTATTCTATTTTCTTCATTAGTGTCCACGTTAGTGATTCCTTAAAAGTATCAAACAATATTGAGGGGAGAAAAAGAACTACAATACCAGGTCAGGATCTAAGACATCAATTGCATACAATCCATATCTGTCTTCAGGAACCACAACACTTGAATTTGGATCTAAAGACACAGTTCGACCTGTTTCGCAAGAATAACATGATTAACCAACTTCAATTATTGAAATCTAAATCTGCAAAACCCATAACAAATATGAAAAAATTTGAAAACAAAAAGCACAAAAATAAATAACACAGAAAAGCATCAGCGGACTTATCAAGTTCCATTTGGAGAACATAATTAGATATTGGAAGTACATGCTCAAAGGAGTTTAACAGGCTGATTACCATCTTCTGACCATAAACACTTTCTCCCCAAAGTGCTATAGGAAGGGTGCGCGAGCCATACACATGAATACCCAATAACACGAAAGTTCAAAATAGGGTATCCACCAAGATAATATAAGCCCACTCTATTAAAGTTTTCACAGACATCAAATAATATCTAGTATCTTGCATGACGAAAGTGAACTTGTTCCTCATACTAACCCCAAAGCATCTACTGACTATCACAAGTGTGTTTAGATGATCACTAACATACATTACCCAATGCAAAAAGATAAGCAACAAGAGACTTCACTTAGAGCGAAACCTGGTAAGTAACTAAATTCAAATTCGTAACATATCACGTCCCAAATGAATAATACATAACAGCTAACAAGAAATACCACATCTTCAGCATGTACTTTTTAGTGAAAAAATTAACTTTCTACAGACTCTCTCAAATCCCTGCAACTAATATATATACTGTTAACATTTATATTAAAGTAACAACATTTTATCTATGACTACAAACAAATAAAGTAGCCAAAAAGGAGGTCTCAACAATCCTCAAATGAAATTAATCTTTCTTCTCCACTTAATTATTTAGCAACAAAATTTAATTTTTTTTCTCTCTGTTTTCCACCAATTTCAGCAAAATTATCCAATTGTGTTAAGTAAGAAGAAAACTAAAACACAATCAAGCTTTGGAGAACCAAAAATTACCGGTAGAAGGATCAAACTTAGACCAGAGCTTGGTCCTAAACTCGTGGTCTGCCCCAAGTATCCGAACCCAAATCCGCTCATCTTTCCCGTTTGCCTTGTCCACTGACTTCAAAATCGAACCGGCAACACCCGGCACCAGCAGAACCGGGTCAAGGTCCGGGTCAACGTAAGGTTGCGGCTTATCCCTTAACAATTTCAGCCATAGCTCCACCGATTGCACTATTTCCTCCAACAACACAGCCATATTGAATCAAGATTGGTATGAAATTTTATTGATTATCAGTTCGAATAGAGAAATGTTGGAATTTTACGGTTTGGTTAATTCTGGGAAAAAAATGATTTCCTTTGTTAATGGAGTGTGAGAAGAAAGAGCCGTGAAGCTAAAGGCGCCACCAAATCTTCACATTATGGATTAAATGGATTGAACGGGACTTTGATTGACAAGACGACAAATTTATTATTATTATTATTATTATTTTATTGTATCTTTTTTCTTTTTGTTTAAAATAATTGAGGATAATTTTTGGTGTTTTTTACTTGTAAGACAGAGTATCTGCGGAACCAAAAGAGTCACGACACGTCATCACAGCCATACGGGAAAAGCATAATTAGTCAAATTTATCAAACCAACCCATTTTATTATTTAAAAAAAAAAATCCCCACAAGCACAAAGTACAAATAGAAAAAAAAAAGAAAGAAAGAGAAATGGCGCTGCTTTCACTGGTGAACTGCCGCAACAATCCAAAGCTTCGCCTGTCAACAAAGGTCAGCCTCTTTTCCCATCATATTTTTCGATAACTGGAAGATAAGGATTTTTGAATGTGTGCTTTGTGTTCAAAGGGAAATAGGAAAGAAGCAGAAATGCAAAACCCAGCTCCACTGCAGAGCAAACAAGTAAAGTTTGTAAAGAGCTTGGCTCCTCCATTCATGGCTGCAATGTTAGTCTTATCGCCTATCTGCAACGACCCAGGTAAAATTTAACCACCATCACCATTCAGTTAATGGGCTCATTATCCGCTATTGCATAGATTTTACTGTTGCTTGTGGTTTCCAGATTTGAGAATCAACCGGCAGCACACGATAAATTTCTTCTTGGACGAATATATTATTTGTGATACGCTTTAATACTTTAGAGCATTCAGTTTCTTGTTTTACCTTGCGTGGCAATCTTATTAGACCGTGCTAAAGAAATTTTGAACTTCCATATATAGCTTGATTTCAATAAATTTTGTTAGATACAATTTTGGTATGAGAAGGGCAATTAATTCTTGAAGTTCCATATTCGATCGGGGTAAAATTAGATTGTAAAAGAGGTAGGAAAAAGAAAATACTGCCGTATTTGATCAAGCAAATATTCATCATTGAAGCTCATTTCTAATAAACCATAGGATAAGGGGCGTAACAAGGACATTGTACATTAAGAGAAAAAGAGAAGTGGAATATTTCCCATGATGTTGCAAAGAATTTTAAAATTTTCTATTTTCACTGTATTGAAAATAATATTTTTGCTGGCTAGGGCAAGCCAGTAAAATCAGTTTCATTGATGAGATAGCTGGCCAAAAATACAAACTTTTCTTGATCCTTCAATATAGCTAGCTTTAAACTTAATGTTGCAATTTGATCATGTTGTTATGGTCATTATGATTACTAGCAACTCATTTTTCTGAAACAAAGTTGTAATATGATTCAATGTGCATTGAAATGGCTTTATCAGTCTATCAGATTTCAGTGCTCTGAATGTTCATTTTTGCAATGCCTTGTCTCCATCTCACGTGCGAACACCAGGTAGTCACAAGACAGCAGCTGAAACTTATTTTGCAGGAAAGAATGTCAGCTTTTGTGATTTAGAATAATTTCTTGCATCATGAAAGAGGAGCAAGTTATCACTAGTATCCAGTGTCCAACTAGACTTGCTACAATATATCGTCTTTCCCCACTAAAATCATTTCATTGGAAGCAACAACTCTCCATGGAATTGGAACTCCAGAAATATGACACTTACAATGTTTTATGCTTACCAGTTTCTCTCGGCTTTTTTCATGCTGCAGTGTCACTTGCGCAAACCGTGGATATTCAAAAGGGGGCCTCACTGTTCCGTCAAGCTTGCATTGGGTGCCATGATGGTGGTGGAAACGTAATTCAACCAGTAAGTCGCCCCATCGTGAAGTCCAGATAATCATCCTTTTGAACTGTAGCTTCCTCTCTAATCAATAACTTCCGATATTTATCAGGGCGCAACGCTCTTTTTGAAAGATTTACAGAGGTAACGTGGCACAATTTCACTGCATTTTCTCTTGCCGGCAACATTCTGAACTGGTGTAACTATAGGAGAATTTAAAAATAGGCCAGCTTGCAGTTGAATGTGCTGGAACCTAAATTGGGTTTACTTTTCATAAGACTCGTTTGAGATGATTATATGTTCTCCAAGTATAATTAAATGCCATAATATGATTAACAAATGTAGGAGCTTCTAGGTTTTTATTTACTTTTATGCCCTCGATTTTAAGATAGTCCATTGGCTGCCTGCCTCTACAGAAATGGAGTTGACACAGAAGATGAGATATACCATGTTACATACTTTGGAAAGGGAAGAATGCCAGTAAGTTTTCTTCTAAAATTTTAGCATTTCTGCTGAACTATTTTAACTTGGTAGACAACAAAGGAGTGTGAGTCCCCTGTTTGCATGCAGGGCTTTGGTGAGAAGTGCACACCAAGGGGCCAATGCACATTTGGAGCACGTTTGCAGGATGAAGATATCAAGCTTCTGGCACAGTTTGTGAAGTCGCAGGCTGATCAAGAGTGGCCAAAGATAGAAAGTATGGAGGATTGATTCTTTGCAACCAAACTTCATAAATGTCATATCACATCTTCAATATAAGGATCTTTGCTTTTCAATCTCTAGATTACTGACATTTAACCATGGATCGCTACAGCCTATGACTTAGGAGCATCAAACTCAATGTGGGGAGTTACTTATGCTTGTGTAATTTTCATGCTCATATTCAGGGACGGATGCAGCACATGAGCCCCCACTGGCCAAAAATAATAATAATAATAATAAAAGAGAAAATTATTTTAATTTTCTAATTAATTCCCATTAAATTTATTAAAATAGTCATTATAAAATATAAACCCCCATAAAATTTAAACTTTGACTTTTAAGAAATATAAAAATTTATATTTTAATTAAAAATGATGATAGCCCACTGCCTAAAATATTTTTTGTTCTAAAAAATATGGTTAATTCTTACAGTTTATATAATAATAGTAGAACGACCGTTTTCAGTAATAAAACTCATGAAGAATCATCTTTGGAATCGGATAGGGTAAGTGATAGTTTGGTTATTTATAGAAGAAATAATAAATTCAATAATATTGATAATGAGTTTATTGCATAATATTTTTAAAATATAAAAATACAGAGACTAATTATAAATGTATTATTAAATATTTTATATATTCAAAATTTTAATTATTTTATATTTTACTATTATCTAATTTAACTCCTGATAAATTATTTTTTTAGATCCGTCACTTTTCATATTGTGTTACATAGCACAAACTTACTCCGTCTAGCGTCTACGAGTTTTTAAAAGTTCTAACAGATTTGGCCTCGGGTGCCTCGAGTGAACTAACCAGGCTCGAAATTGGGCCTGACTCTGTTTTGAATGGGCTTGGCCCAATTTTTCTCGAATTTGCAATCAGTTTAGGTCATGGGCTACCTTACAAAGAGATGCCATAAGTTTAAAAAAAAAATGTCAAATTTGTTAAATTCGAAAATTGGATTCAAACTGTGAAGGTTTCAATGTAAATCCACATAAATCTTAATTCAAACTAATTTAATGAGATAACACAAAGAGCTCGGGTGATTGGAAATAATAAGCGAGACTTGGAAAAGGACGGAAAAAAAAAAAGCCTCTACTGTTATTATTATTATTTATTTTTTTCAAAAGATAATACTTCATTAAAATCGAGATCACAATCAATCAAAGGTGGTAGCTTAAATGTGGTGGAAAATCTTTCGACCATATATAAGCATCCAAACAACGGATCTAATAGTTAGCTAATACATCTTTGCTATACTAAAGACTCCCTTGAGATGTGATGTGGAAAAACACGAAAGCAAAGGAGTGTATGATAGTCAAGAGACAAAGCCTCTATTATTGCATCATGTAGAAATAAAATAAAAGAAAGGTCATGAAAATGATGAAGAGATAAAAAAAATTACTATCACCAAATCATGAAAAGGAAATAAAGAAGCATCGTGAAAATAATTTTTAGTATGATACTCAAGAAAAAGACCCTTGGATTAACACCTTTGACGTGCATAGTTTTGGTAGAAAAAGGAGAGAGAAAATAAAAAAAGAATAAAAGAGAGACACAGAGTTTGGTTTATCAATCAGTAGTCACCAACAATTAAAAGAATTTGACATCTCACCAAAATTAAGAATTAACGAAAAAAATAATCATATTATTAACAATTTTTAATAATTATATTACTTTAAAAAAATAATAGCTATATTAAACAAGAAATTATTGATGCTTCATTAGTCAAAAGATAATTCCATTATGATTAAACGCCATCCTTTTTTATAAGGACAGCTTGGTTTGTAACTTAGTTTTTTATTTGTTGAATCCATCCACCAATTGTGAACTTGTTAAGTCAAAACTCAAGTTAACTAGCGCACGCTAGTTACTTTGAATGATTTGATACCAAAATTGGGTTTTCCAAATTCCAATAACCAACGAAATTGTTTGATTATAATATTTTGGTTGTATCCCAGCAAAAAAAAAAAGAAAAGAAAAAGAAAAGAAAAGAAAAGGTGGATGCTTAATTTACTTGAAATACCAAGTCAACGATAAATTATTTAATTCGTAAAACTTTTTTTAAAAAAAATGATGAATCTGGTAGGGAGTAGGGACTTGCTTTTTCTTCTTGGTTATGGAATCAAATTCACTTTATGCCCCCTATCTTTTGGTAATTCAGTCAATATTGGTCCCAAAAAAGGATTACGTCCAAAACGGGAAAGAAAACAAAATTTTACATCTCACTTATTTTTATGATTATTATTTTATTTTTACGTCATGTCACTTGTCAAACCAATACGCATCCTCCTAGTCTACTAAAACATCAAAGTTGCAACACCAGCTTACAAATAAAAATTGATTTTTTTTAAGTGTTCAATGTTATTTGTTTGATTTTTAAAACATAAGACCTCTTTCAAAATTTAAGATTAAGATTCAACATTTACCTAAATTTTTATTGAACAATGAATCAATAATCACGATGATTTTATTATTATTTGTTATTGTTTAACGACCATTAATTTAATGAGAGTAAAAAATCTTTAAGTTTATAAAAAAATAAAAATCAAATAATATTTTAAAATCATATAGTCGTCTATCAATTTAACAAATAATTTTCATCTCTTGGGTTTGTAATTTGACGAGATGGGATCTGATTTAATATTTTATAAAAAAACAACAAATTTGAAAAAAGAAAACAAAAGAAAAGGTGACAAGGATCGATCACAAATGGAAAAGAAACACACTACACATGAGAAAATTGCCGCCAGAACGTATCTTATGGGGTGAAGTTGAGATTCACAAGAACTCACAGCCTGTTCGCTCGACACGTGTCACCAAATGGGAGGTTGTGAGGGGACAATATAAAGGATCGTGATTCTCTCCTGATCTGATCATATCATGAGTAAATAACTTAATTATTGATTGGTAGTTAATAAATAAAAAATTTTAAAAAAATAAATTTTATTCATACACTACCACTACAAGACATATTACAAAAAATTTCAAAAAACTCAGAAGAGATCATATCAGAAGATGATCTTTTTCCCAATCGAAAAGTAATTATATATATATATATCAGTGTCACTCTAGTTAATGCATCTTAATCATGATTATCTGGTTCATGGATTGGAACTAAACATGTTTGCCATGGCCATGGTTTCATTTACGAGTCCAATTAATTATTGACATGATCAACATAGGAAGCACACCGAAACATAATCACATCAGACGTGGACCCCCCCACAATTTGTTAATTAATAAATTAATTAAGAACAATCTATACTATACATATGCAATTAACATTTTACCAGAGAAATTGCTCTGCCTTAATTATCTTGATTAGCTCTGGGTTAAATGTCAAGTTGGGTTTGCGTAATTAACGGAATGATTATGTTAATTTCAAACATACGGTTTGAAAAGGGGGGGGGGGGGATAATATTTGATTATTCTATGCTCAATTTAAGATTAAATTGGAAAGTTCAACGTGATTCACTTGGAAAATTTGTGCCGTTATTACGGACGTTGAAGCATTTATTGCACTCTTTACTTTGCCCCAAGACTTGAACGTTTATACGAGGGCATTTACTAGTACAAGTAGAGACATACTGAGATAAGATTTTAATATGAACATGTATATAATAAAAAGTCAATTATCATTTACTCGTGTATTTATTAATGCACGATTTGTTGTCAAGTACATGTGACAAAAATTCAACCAAAGATCAGGAGGGTTTAGAGTGGGAGCATCCAATAATTAATTTTGGGAAAAAAAAACAAAAGGCAAAAATGTGAAGAGTTGGCTTGTTAAGAGGAACTTCATTTGTAATTTGAATCACTCCCATATAATTAAAAGCAGAAAGGACAAGCTAAATAATCATTATTATGAATGGATGCCTAGATCCTCCAAGATTTAAGTTATTGCAATTAAGTTGATTACTTTAAATAATTAATCTTTTTAGTATGAGAACTTATTTCAATTCTTGCGTATGTAAGCACAAATAACAGTTAAACATATAATAAAATAAAGTTATCCTAAATTTTGAATTAAATTTAAAATTTTAAAATTAGTGGAATTGAGATGGATTCATTGCTGGGGGTAACATAATTTTTCCACTCTTTTAATTAATACAAGAAAGAAAAAGATTCCATGAGCTATGGAGACCATGAGACTTGGACTTGAGAAAAAAATTTCTTGAGTCTTCGCTGAAGCTGGCTGCATAGCTGGCTAGCTATCAGATAAGACGAGCTAGAAATACATTTTCCAATGAGAAATTAAATGTCAGAGAAAGACAAGCCAAGTCGCCAACTGTGTAGTATTTGTAGTACAAGATGTTCCCCATGTGCGGTGAGCTCTGAGTTTTATCTTCTTCCCATCTATCCATCAACTTTGAATTTGGAATTAAAAACTTCAATTCTTATGTATATGTATATTTTTTTTTATAAAGAGGACATCTTTTATTTTAATAAAATTTATTAATAAATAAAAATAAATTCTTAACGTATTAAAATTTATTTTTTAATATTTTAGTAAGATTCTTATTTTAATAAAATAAAAATACATGTATACACACATATACACTTTTTTCTGTATATAACAATTCACTAGTTTTAATTATCTTTTTTTTTCTTTTTTCATGTATAGAATATATCTAGCTAATTAAAAATAAAGAAATAATGTAAGAGTCATATATGTATATATACTATGCCAACCTTAATAGACAGAAACTTTTGATTTCTGTGGGGCATCTAAAAACCCTAAAAATAAAGGGAATATATAAGGGGACAATCAACTAACATACAAGTGGTGGGACAAAAAATAATGGCAAAAAAAGGAGAAACCTCCAATGAATTTGCAAAGAAAAACCCTAACCCGGATTGCTTTATTCTCAACCACCACCTCACCAACCTTAATCAACAGACGACTCGACTCTTGGAGAAAAATTACAAAGCATAACCATGTGACTCTTATCTACTAATCAGAACCTATATTATAAAGATTGTGGTCCTCTTCTTCACTAATTATTATTTAAAAAAAAAACTAGGACATGTCTATTTATATATATTGTCATTGTTAGCGTCAACTAATGACAGCAATTTAAAAGAAGAGACAGAAGAACCACCCGAAGCTAAAGACAAAGAGGATGGCAGCCTGATCAACTGATCATTCCACCAACCTGGCCAATTCATGCCCCTTCATATAAATAAATAACAATGAAACCCATTTATTGAATTTGCAGCATTGCTGTAGGGACCAAGAGCTAGCTAGCTCACTAAGCACATGGCAACATGCATCCTTTTTCTATTATAGATTCGTTCAACTGGGTATATGAAAGAGAAGAAGAAGATGGCTCCCGGAACCCTAGTTGATCCCAACAGGTAATGAGGTAATTAAGATTCAGAAGCTAGAATCTTTTATTTATAACACTTGAAGAACCATTCAATCCGTCTTTAATATATAATACATAATCGTGACAAAATTAACAAAGCATGCGCCACGAGGTTTCTAGCTTGTATTATTAAGGTTGGCATGGGTAATTCTTATTATTACCTTTCGTAACTTATTATTATAGAGGGTCGTGTGTTTAACTTGTTGGAATTATACGGCTATTTCAAAATATTAATATCCCACGTTAGAGGAAGGGAGAATACTTATTTTCATGTTTGATTTGAAATTGCTTATGCATTTGATTGAATTATAAATTAGAGTAGAATAAGTTAAATTCACATGTAATTTAATTATTTAATTTGAATTAAATTATGAGATAAATGGATTATTGATTCAAATAAAATAAGGAAATTAGTGATTAACTCAAATTGAATTAGGAAAGGGTCTATAGAAGGTTTCTCTATAAAAAAGATTATATTAAACCTTTAATGATACCTACTACAAAAATAAAAAGAGAAGAAAATAATTCAATTGTTCTAATTATACCTCTCTAATTGTTTCTCATTTTTTTCATCAATTTACTTTTGTTATTCAAAATTGTTGCTCTTGGGAGTGTAACCTCACAATAGTCATTATGTTTTGGAGGTCAAACTGTCTTATTTGTCCTTTGTGCACAGAAAAATCTTATTTTGAGATGTAGAATTTTGCCTTAAGGATAGAGCTTTGCACTTATTTATATTAGTTGATTGAGTAACAACTTCAGGTTTATGGAATGTAACTTTCTAGTTTATGGTTGCGAGTTACGTGTTCTTGGGTACAACCATGCATTAATTAACAAGGATGTTATTCTCAAGCCATTGTACATTGCAATTGGGTTTTCTTATTGCTGTCGTTATTCTTACTAATTAATTTTAAAGTTGAAAGAAGTAATATTGGTTCGTATTTCCAACATAACTCATACTAAAAAATAGCTTATGCGTCGGTGGTTGCTTCAAGCTTATATTCTTAGTGTAAAAATTAATATTATCAACTAATGGAGAATATTACCACTCGTGCATGAGTTTAGTTGTGATATCATATAGAAGCTCATGGTTCTAACTCATACTCAAGAAGCTAGCTCATAAATTGAGGGTTGCATCAAATATATATTCTTAGTCAAAAAAAGTTATTCTCTACACTTTTTGAGAAATTTTTTAACTTGAGTTTAAACAAGGTTAAACTTGATACTTAATTTATAAAAATATTGTTAGTGGTCCCATATTGATGCCACGTATGTGTTAGTTATGTAAAATATAAGTTGAACGGAAGAGGGAGGAAATTATATTAATGGGTCAGTGTCAATAGCTGTAAGGGATATAATAATATCAATCGAATAAGGACCAAAAGCTACCATTAAATACTCCTATCTATCATCTCTCTTTCTCTATGAGACACAATTTTACTAAAGAAGGAGCATAAAAAAATTAGAGAGCTGCATCTATGTATAAATTTGAAGGAGAGAAGGAGAGAGCAGCATAAAGCTATAAAGTAGCTAGTCATCACGAGTATATTCATTTTCCATGCCTAAAACATGCATGGCTCGTGCTTTCATTTTCTTTTTTGTTAACCTTTTTTGAATATTGAAGCTTCTGCTCGTTTCCTTAAAGAACCCTCTCATCTCTTCCCATTTGAACATATTCATTTTACTTTCCCGTTTCTTCTTCTTCCTGTTGGTGTTTGATATGTTGGTTTGAGAGATTGAAGCTGCCAGCATGATCTGGTAATCAACCTTTTTGTGTATATATATTAATTCCTTATAGTTTTTAGATTTAATTTCTTTTAATTAGATCCATGGTTTCAATTCTATTGAATAAATGGTGGGGTTTTATATTTTCGTGCAATTATTAAGAGGATAGATGGAATAGCGCCTTTAAATCCAATCACTTTTTTAGTTTTATTTTGATCTTTTTTGCCCCCTAAAATTAAGGGTAAAGGTTAATATGTAAGAGAGTTTTAGGGTGAGATTTATTAGCTTCGTAGATGAATGGTTCCATCAGGTCATCTTGCAGCTTCAATTACTCATTCACCAACATTTATGGAAGGGTACTCTTGAATCTTAATAGCTTTCAAAAGTTCATCATCTCACAACTTCACAGCTTCATTTCAGGTAATTAATTTCTTCAATTCATCATTTTCTATTACATTATTACTTATTTAACGATTTTAATTGCATCCTCTGATGTTAAGCTTGCAATTTTTCTTACCAATCTCATCCAGCTATATATATATATAACTAAAATATTGATGTCAAGCAATTGAAGACAATGTCCTTCTACCTCTGCCTGTATGTATGTGATAACATACTTGTCTTGAGTCTTGACTTTATATATTGTTGCATACATATAGAATTTACACAATATATATATATATTATTGAGACACAAGAAAGACAGACTGGTTAGACAAATCTGATTTATATAATATTGTAAGATAGATGTTGCCAACAGACACAATTGCTTATCTGTTAATTACAATGTCAATATGTGATCTCTCATCGTCTAATACTATCCTCACCAATTCAAATCCCATCGCATCAGGATTGCAGAGTGTTTTGGTTTATTTAATACGTAAATCTAAAGAAAATACAAGAAGGTAAAATTGCCTGTATTTAATTAGTTTTATTTGTTTATTAAGGTTTAGTTTAGTCACAATCGACCATTTTGCACTACCACACACACTTGAATACAATAACATTGTCATTAATGATTTGTCAAGTTGATTTAGGCCAATTTAGTACTGTTTTTGTGCCTTCGAAGCTTTAATTGCGTTCAAAAAGTAATTAAACGGCGGCTGTAGAAAAATGGTTAAGTATTTGATCATTTGTGTTTATTAGACTGAGTGGATTTGTGCTTAATAATGAAGTCATATCTAAATATTTTTCTGATAAACGATGACTGAGAAATTGTCACTGATTAATATGATTTTGGAACTAGTGGTGTATATTATATATAAATACCATGTGAATTGAGTTGATTCTGACCTTTCTTTCTATATATACATGCTTTAATTTTATATCAGGTGGTGGCCAACGGCCGGCCGTACGATTTATGAATATTTCTAGAGACTCCTTTCAAAACAACTTATTGACTTATGAATAAATGTTTGTGACATAGAATTAACTTTTTCAAATTTTTGGTGAACATTCCTGCATTCATTTGATTGATATTTCCCATTTTTCAGTTCTGTTGTATGATATAGAGGTATAGCTTCGTATAGAGTATATAATTAGCGGCTTTAGTTTTCTTAATCAACTGTTAGCACCAAATCGACCTCAAAACGGTAAAAAGACCTCCGAGAATATATAAGTTCAAAATATAAAGAGGATCATAATTCTCTAACTTGACAGCATTAATATTTGTGTTGACGAATTATCAGTCTTGATGTGACAAACAGAGAAACTGTTTCCATCTCTTTTTCATTCTTAGGCTCGGTTTAGTGTTGCAATGCTATGACTTGAAAATCATATATGTTGTGGAACGAAAGTCGTTCTAATTGCCAAGTAAAAGTTGACTTATATATATATATATAACTAAAATATTGATGTCAAGCAATTGAAGACAATGTCCTTCTACCTCTGCCTGTATGTATGTGATAACATACTTGTCTTGAGTCTTGACTTTATATATTGTTGCATACATATAGAATTTACACAATATATATATATATATATATATTATTGAGACACAAGAAAGACAGACTGGTTAGACAAATCTGATTTATATAATATTGTAAGATAGATGTTGCCAACAGACACAATTGCTTATCTGTTAATTACAATGTCAATATGTGATCTCTCATCGTCTAATACTATCCTCACCAATTCAAATCCCATCGCATCAGGATTGCAGAGTGTTTTGGTTTATTTAATACGTAAATCTAAAGAAAATACAAGGAGGTAAAATTGCCTGTATTTAATTAGTTTTATTTGTTTATTAAGGTTTAGTTTAGTCACAATCGACCATTTTGCACTACCACACACACTTGAATACAATAACATTGTCATTAATGATTTGTCAAGTTGATTTAGGCCAATTTAGTACTGTTTTTGTGCCTTCGAAGCTTTAATTGCGTTCAAAAAGTAATTAAACGGCGGCTGTAGAAAAATGGTTAAGTATTTGATCATTTGTGTTTATTAGACTGAGTGGATTTGTGCTTAATAATGAAGTCATATCTAAATATTTTTCTGATAAACGATGACTGAGAAATTGTCACTGATTAATATGATTTTGGAACTAGTGGTGTATATTATATATAAATACCATGTGAATTGAGTTGATTCTGACCTTTCTTTCTATATATACATGCTTTAATTTTATATCAGGTGGTGGCCAACGGCCGGCCGTACGATTTATGAATATTTCTAGAGACTCCTTTCAAAACAACTTATTGACTTATGAATAAATGTTTGTGACATAGAATTAACTTTTTCAAATTTTTGGTGAACATTCCTGCATTCATTTGATTGATATTTCCCATTTTTCAGTTCTGTTGTATGATATAGAGGTATAGCTTCGTATAGAGTATATAATTAGCGGCTTTAGTTTTCTTAATCAACTGTTAGCACCAAATCGACCTCAAAACGGTAAAAAGACCTCCGAGAATATATAAGTTCAAAATATAAAGAGGATCATAATTCTCTAACTTGACAGCATTAATATTTGTGTTGACGAATTATCAGTCTTGATGTGACAAACAGAGAAACTGTTTCCATCTCTTTTTCATTCTTAGGCTCGGTTTAGTGTTGCAATGCTATGACTTGAAAATCATATATGTTGTGGAACGAAAGTCGTTCTAATTGCCAAGTAAAAGTTGACGGATATTTAGTAAACACTACTTGGTATCAAGTGAATATCATATGCAGAACCCATTTTTCATGTGGGAGATGAGTTGTGTTGCGAAATCCAGATTTTCTAAGCTGCGGTGTATCAAGGTAGCTTGAAGATTCAGATGTTTATTAGAGCAAAGCATTAGCAATCGGTGTTAGAAGAGCTACTATTTTGGTTTTTTTTTTTCCAGTTCTAGCTACATGAGTCTCTTGTGCAAAAAAGTTTAAAACCAAATGAGAATTGTTTTAAAGAAATTCATTATCTCTCTACATGCATGGTGATTGTTACTGGTTATAGATCTAGAGACTCGCTCCTTGAAGAGAGCCTAGTTTCTTCTATATATTTTTGCTCTTTTACTTCTCCAATCTCTTTTCACTTTTCCTTATTTGTTATGGGTTTAAACATTCTAGCTTAATTTCTTGACTTTAGGTTACACTAATTGCCTGTTTGGTTCCAGTTCTCCTTGTGTCTCTTGCTTGTGTGTGATTGTTTATCAAATCATAATTAATAGTTATTGATTGGAAATATTTTTCGAACAATTAATCTTCCATGGCCCTTAGCAAATAAAAATCAAAGGTCATGGTGGTTGTACCAAATAAAGAAACTTATTCATATGAAATTAATAATAACCCAAAAGGGTCCATGTTAGACCCTAACCAAATGACAATATGGTGGTTGATCTCAGAATCTAGTCCTTTGTTAAGAGTAAGTTAACGACCGTGCGGACATAATCTTTCACTTTGTCAGTCATCCGACCCATTTATCAAAATACGAATTAGGAGACTACTTAAAACTACCTATCTCTCTGTATATATTATGGTGGATAAACCGCAACGGTTGGTCGCCTTCAAACTAAGACTCGGTATTTGTCCTAAAAAGCTAATTTAGTTTACTGTTACCTTGATAAGAAATTAAAGGGTCCAGATAAAACTTAGAGCTTGAGTATTCAATTCCAAAAAAATATATATATATATATATAGCCAATCTACTATTTTCTTGTCACAAAAATGATCTTTGTATTTAAATCATAGTATTCAATCCAAAAAGCTAACTTAGTAGGTAAGTAAAATTTTTACCCTCTAAGGAAATATTTGTGGTTAGTAGTCATGTCGGTTGGTGGCGATACCAGTCTTTTTTTTTAATAATTATTTCAATCATTTTGTTTAAAACGTGAGTCCATCACATTCTGACTATTAAAATCTAACTCTATTATTACAATACCACGTACTAACATCTGAGATATGAATATATATTAAATAACTAAAAGGTAAATATATTAATAATGGAGCGTCTTGTTTATTGATTGATTTTATTTTATTTTTCATAACTATAGATGACCAACTTTTTGACTCGATCCCTAAGACTTTTAAACTAAGAGAAAGTTACATCAATAGCTAGCTAGTCTCATTGCATGAGCTTGTCAAGGGACAAATGAGGATAAATGTTTACTATTGAACCACCTCACGGAGACTAACAATTATCTTTCCATCATCATTCTCTATTTGGAAATGAGTCTTGATTGAATATTTTCTTACTTTTGCATTCCGTTGTTATTGTTCTGATAATAAGATGGGCATTAATTTACCGGGTCAATTAAAAATAATACAACTTATGCTCTGGGTATTGTTTGAAATATGTCACAATATGATGCGCAAGTACTATATATAACACACGATTTATTAAAAATTATGTAATTACAAGTCAATTTAAGGGTTTGATTAATTGCGAGGTGTTGTCGCTTTTAAATTATAATGGTATAAAAGATATGGCTATCAAAGTAAAGCTTATGAATGTATGGTAAATAATATTTTTTTATTATTAATAATTATAAAAAATGTATGAAATTAAACATTAAAAAAAGAAAGAAAAGGACCTAACAGATATAATGCAGCAGCCCAACAGCTGGGAATGAGAGCCTGATGTCTCAAATTTTAAAGCAGTAAGTACTCAGAAGCATTTGTTATTCCTGAATCACGTCGTACTCACAAATTAACTTGGCAGCAAGCGTCATTATTGCTTATAGGTGATTAATTATCATCACTGAAATGGCATCTTAATTATCTGTCTCAGAAGAATTCATAATTAGCTACAACTTCAAGGTGCTCTTTGACAAGTAGAAACGCAGTTGAAATAGGATTGGTTTTGGTTAAAAGTTAGTTCCCCAACGAGACAACAGAAAGAATCAGTTTTTTATTATCATCAAACTGAAATACATTGTTTTGTATATAAATGGAAAGCAATTTGGATCATCAACACATGAAAAAGAGACTTCCATACCGCTATTCATTAGCCATTGTGCCCCACCAAAACTAATATTTAAGCTTTTCTCAGTTCCGATACAGTTCATACTCCCACTTTCAGGGGTACTTTTATGTTTATGGTACAATAATTTCAACATATGGTGATACAAATCAAAATAAATATGCAAAGTATTTAATATGGATAGTGCTCTGATGCCTAGACATTTTTTTCTACTAAATATTGTATGACCCCCATTTGTAACCTAAATACGCAAGAAAAATAAAAAGAACAGTGGCTCACCCGGTTGAAGGCATTACCCACAAGCTTCTGTTTGCAACCAACACTTGGAGATACTTACAGTTGAGGATTTGAAGGCCCTAACAATCTAAAGCCCTGGTGGTGACCTGACATTTTCCTGAGCATATGAATGTGATTCCTCTGTTTATTTTGACTCTTGAACATTGAGTGAAGTGTCTGAGTGCTTTCTTCTCTTTGGCTCGGGCTCACCTAACTGTAATGAAACATAATTATCTTCATCAGGGCCGTTCCTCAATGCTGAGAGGCTCTTTGATCCCTTGTTTTCCTGTGCGTTGTTTTGATGCATTGGAGATCTACCAGTGAAACTTGGAATGAATTGATGTCCCACATTTGAAGATGATTCAATCCCATCTTCTACATGAAACTCCGTATGGATGAACGGGGGAGTGGGTCCTTGTTCGGATTCACCATCAACCAAATCTTGTTGGATGTTCAAATTAAAAGGCTCCAATCTTTCTGCAGTTTTTTCTTTCGATTGCTCCCGCTCTGCGGGAGGTGACTCGCCAACTGTAGACTCAATTGCTGCCGCTGAAGCATTTCTTTGATCTTGCACTGCAGCTACATCATGAAGAAGAAAACATAAACAGTTACCAACGAAGTGAAAAACCAAAATTGTCAGGACTATAAAAGGAAAAATCAGTCCAGCTAACTCTCCAAACTTCCTTTGCCTCATCGAAAACTTTCTCAAAACTTGACAACCTACTTGAAGATATTACAATTAAAAATCTCAAATGGCAAGCTACGCATAAGACTCAAATTAACATATCCTAAACAACCATTTGCAAGCAGCATTTTATTAGTTGACAATTGGGTACCATCCATTTTTCTTGCACTAGCAGACAAAGAGCCCATTAAAATCCAAGCATACTAGTTAAAGCCAAGATAACTATTATTTCAACATTGTGCGGTTTCTTTAGTTACCAATATCCACAGTATGCACATGATGCAACTGACTTATGCATTTACTTAATATCTTCACATTTATTCATGTTACTAAAATGTATCAGATAAAAACAGATTTTATAGGATTGACCAAAACACAATTTAATCTGGAAAAGATCACTAATTGGTTCGGTAAAACAAACCTTGAAACCCTTCATTGGTCGCGATGAGATCAAGTTCAAGGAGGTCAAGAAGGCGCCCCAGATCAACTCCACTAGTCCAGTTTACCGGGGGCTGACCAACTTTTAGTTTCAACCGTCCCCTATTAGCTGTCCCACCCCAAATGATCCCTACAGGCCGTGGCTTCTCCCCATTTTGACCTGTTAAGAGAATGAGGCTTCCACTATCACCTTCAAGATCGAAAGTCTGCTGGTTCTCACCCACAACGAGAAAATCAGTAAAGAAACAGATCCCTTTCTCGTCATTGTATTCAAGAGCATAGGCCATTACGGTCCCAGTAGTCAGGCCAGAGCTTCTTCCTACTTTCATCACTTGCCTGCCAATGAGACTGTTAATTGGAGACTGCAAGTCTATGATATGGACATCACCTATTTCACCCACGCCTTTCACAGATGTAGTTACGTTGTTCAAATTAAAATCCTCTGCAAAAGGAATGAAAGCCCCATCTGCTCGTACAAATGTTTCTGCAGGGGCACCAAACCGTAATGGGCATGTGTGGGGGTCAGGACATAATTTGAAACCCATTAGCTCAAAGGTGAAGTAATAGATAATCATGCTTAAACATAATACTCAGATATACAAGATAAAGACCACTATTAAACAACAACTACATCGCAGGACAATAAATCACGTAACCTAGAATGAGCTTAACAGTTTAAGCTAAGAATGAAGCTCAATGCTCACAAAGAAAGAGGAGACTCAAAAGTTTGGACTTGCGGGGAAAAAGAGGTGCCACCCTTCAATATTGCCAATTTAGAAAGTTAAAAGCTAGTTTGCTAGTTTAACCTAGCTCCTCGGGATATTTTTTTACCCCAATATTTTGAAAGCCTATACAAGCATTCTGCCTAATTAAGGGAATTAATGAAGTCTAAAACTCATCTAATGGTTGCCAACTTGGTTCAATTCTAACTCCCAGATACATAATTTGAGAACAAGTAAATATATTAGTGATGATTTTTCTATAGTATATGCAGGAACAAATTATTGATTGCTACAATCTAGAACTGCTTTACCTGGATTCGTTCCGGCAAAGATGCCATACCAAAGATCATCTGTGATAAATGATGTGGCCCTCTCAACAGCACCTAGATACACACCAGGTCCAAGGCTGGGCGGCAAAGGATGAAACATTTTCTGATTTGGGTAGTCCAAATCGACTGCAACATGTCGATTTGTGAGAAAACCAACTTGTTGATTTCCTGTTCGGCTTCTAACAATAGCTCCCAAGGTCCCATACGTTTCTTGGCTAGCAACCTAAATACAGAAGAAGCAATGTAATTCCAAGAGCATTGTAAATTAAAAATTTGAAGTCAGCAGGAAGAGGGGTTGGTGTATATATGGTTCCAATTACCAATTAACTTAATTCTTGAACAATACAGCCTGAATTTCATAATCCACAGAATTGATCCATGTTTTAATAACTACTTATATTCAAAACAAAGATAATCTTTTTTTACACATGTTTCAGATTTTTCCCCACCATTTAGGGCACACATATAACATGAATGGTGCTATAAATAAGGAAGATACCTGTGAACCAGAGCCAATACATGGATCACTTCCCCTCAAGCCATCTACAAGCTCAGTATATAGTTCTTCCTTTGGAGTTGGTGCAGGTGCACCATAGTACGAGAATTCCACAACATCTACATCACACCAAACACCTCCTGGCCCCTGCTCCATGTATTAGAAACGCTTTTTAACTTCCCAATTAAAAGATGAGCTCAGTCACACACGGAAATAATATCGAAGAACAAAATTTAAAATTTCAGAAATTTCAAAATGTTCAGCAATGCATAAGTTTAGGATATTCCAACCCTTCCCCAACCACCGAAAATTCATATACTCATATACAGTTGATTTCTGCTTAATATTCGAATATTTTTCTAGTTGATAGCATTAATAATAAACTATCCTCCGTGCCCTGCCGCCCTCCCCACTGAAGAGAAAGTAGAAAAACATAAGGAAGAGCCATATTTGTCACCTCGAGGGCAGCAGGTAGACACTGAACATGGCTAAGCCATTGCCTGTGTACTTTCCGAGCAACAAAGACAAGAATAGCTGGTATATCTGTCAAAACACCCCGTCGAATACGGAAACCTATTGCTGTGCCGAGACTAAAACGACGCAAGATTTTACTATGAAATGCTCTAATTGTCATCAGTTCTAGCAATGTAGTAGCTTGTTGGCCTGTTGGCAGCCGTCCCAGAGTTTCCGGAAGCACACCTTTCTGAAGGTTTCCAAAATAGTTTGCCCTATCTTCCGCTGCATCATTTAATCGACTTAATGTAGGCCATGAGAAGTAAGCTGCATTGCTCTCAGAATGCTGACCACCAGAAGCAAAAGGCTGAAGTGGTGATGGACTTGATGAAGGAAGATTAGGATGATGGCAGTAGTTTCTTTCCAAATCTAAAGCAGATTCCTCGGACTGTGAAGATCCCGAGTTCTGAAATCTTA
Organism: Citrus medica; assembly: GCA_002013955.2. NCBI lineage: Eukaryota > Viridiplantae > Streptophyta > Magnoliopsida > Sapindales > Rutaceae > Citrus > Citrus medica. The sequence goes on along the minus strand of MKYO02026004.1, from coordinate 195,315 downwards.
AATCCCATCTATTCTTCTCCATCTTTCAGCCCTCCTACATGGCATTAATTCAATAGCTCTTATGATCCCAACTTGACACTACACTGATAACTCTGGCAAAGACCAGACATATCATGTTATTATCTTCGATCATCAGGGATGAGGGACCAAAATAATATTGGAAAAAAAAATTAGAGTAGACATAAAGTAAATTTAGAATGAACCTCCATAACAGTACACCGTAGAACATTGGTTACAGAACATAAAAAGGAAGAATAAACAAGCTAGACAAACATCATTGATGATCACAAATCATTGATTTAACAAACACACTGTCTATAATAAAACAGAGAATGAAAGTCTCTGAGACCAATACCAAGTCCGAGCACTCATAAAGACTAGCAAAATGGGAAACTATCTAAATTGAAAACCATAGCTATAGCACAAAATAGAGACCACAGTTCACTGATGTAAAGTTTGGTGCCCTCTGATCTATTCAGATGAAAAGGACTACAAATTCTAATAATTTTCTGCACACTCAAATTGCCACCCCAAAAAAAAAAAAATTATGTACGAAAAGATATTGGTGTATCCATCTCTTTCAAAGCTCCACGAGCGAAAAGAAACAAATTCATCACTGGAGAACTGAAGTAGAAATTTTAAGATAACAGAAGCAGAATCAAGAGATGAAAAAAATATAACCTTTTCGACAAATGGGAGAGCTGAGAAGCTGGAAAGATTAAAGAAAGGAAATAGAGCCAGCCCAAATAAATAAACACTTCAGTTAAAAAGTTAAAAAAAAGTGTTCTTTAAATTATAATAAATTATAAAAAAATTTGAAATGGGTTCCTAAAATATTAACAGGGTCCATAACTGCACGAATGGAACGAAAAAACAGAACAAACACACATAAAAAAATGGTAAACTGAGCAAAACCCGGATAGTAAATGATACCAAGTTGACAAATTAAGCTAAGACCCAGATGGCATATACGATTAAAAATGAAATCTTTAGCATATTCTCTGGCGAAACTCACCGATCAGCAATGGTGGAGCTGTGATGGAGTAACTAAAAAATCAGGACTATTGTAGTAGACTTTCATACCCTACCACACAATCTCCGTGAAGAAAAGATGATGAGACAAATGCAAAATTGCCACTTTGCATAGTGATTATTAGAGTGTTGAATTGAGTGAGTATCTGTGCGTCAGCTAAAAATATTTTTAGAAAGAGAAAGCTATAAGGAATTTTCTAATAATCTGAGGAAAGAGAAAGGGAAATTGCAAAATATTGTTATATTTGGAAAGAGAAAGGCACATAAATATCTGATAATTACAAGAACTGTATTGTATATAACAAATAAATAAAATAATATGGGATTTTTGTTTTTTTTATTATTCTTTTGCATATAATTTTTTGTGGGCAGCCTTTATCAATCCTTTTTTTTTCCTTTCTTTTTGGTTAGATCACTTCACACTTACATTTTCTGGTGGAAAACAAGTGCAACAGTGGCAATGTGAAGAAATTTTAATGGAGGAGAAAGAAATAATTTTCTTGGATCCCATTAATATTTTTAATTTTGGTGGGGAAATTAGGGACCCATCCATATTTGCTCCCCAAAAGCAGCACACTCTTCACCCGAATAATTTTCCACCATCCATTTTTGGTTTTGGAGACTAGCCTAACGCTAGAGGCCTTGTTCTCTTTTTGTTTTTACACATTTATGTTTATATATATATTCCCTTAATTCATCTATTATTATACGTGTTAGATGAATATATTAAAAATATTGTCAATGATTCATATTATCTAATTTAATAAGTAAACACACCATGTAAATTCAAAACTGAATTGAATTAGTAATATTCGCCACTTCAAAGTAAAAAAAAATTATTACACATTTAAAAAAAATAAAAATACCTCATTTAATTGCTTCTCGAGATTTTATGCATTAAAAATTTATAATTACATATTTTAATAATCAAAACAATCAATAAAGTAAAGGAATCTACCTACAATAGATTTGTTTTACCGTAGAACACCACTAATAACTGTACACTCATAATAATTATTTATTTTTTATTATTTATTACTTTAATTATGTGGTTATAAAATAATATTATATAACAAAGTAACTCTATCGTAATCGCTACCTAAAGTTAATTACGTAGGCCAATAATATATTTGAGGCTGTATATTACACATGCAAGTACTAGAGGAGCTCTTGGCTTTCTTTTATAAAATCTTTTAACATTATTATAATTTTTTTAGGTTTATTTAAGATTTTGATAACCATGATTTAAAGGTCGTTTGAACAATAATATAAGTTGAAAGTGGTCAATTAGTTGTGGGGCACAAAAGGTCTATATTGGAGGCAGCAGCCTTTCATCAATCATCATCACTTTACATATCATTACTACTTTTTACTTCTCTCTTCTTCTTTAATGGGTTTTATCTCAAATAGTGAAATTTCAAATTCAAAGCACGCACACTTTGTTTTTTTTCTTTTTAATTTTTATTTCTCTCTTATGTGTCATATGCTTGACCTGTTATTATATTTCCTGTACTACAAATCCTATCCCAATAATAGACCTTTAGTAAAGAGAATTGCCTTTCTAGAAGGTAAAATCAGCCTCTCACTGTCAGCCTATCTCTCCAATTGTGACATATATTATCTCTTACATTATCTTCGCATCATGCCATGCCACCCCCACATTATCTTTCTTTATATGTCAATTATCAAATCATCATCAATGGACTTCTATCATAATATAATATTAGCATTCACACATGAAGCTGTTTTAACGTAATGTAGCCCTCACCCTAAAACTGAGTTTTTTTTTTAACTGATTAAGCATTAGATTACTGTATTATATAGAAATATATACAACTGTTATGACAGTAGATTATTATACTGATATTTACAATCAGATATATGTATGAGACTTATATTATTATATTTTTATTTTATGAAGTACATGCCCATCCAAATACCTCTCACGGAAGAGAGATGCCTCTACTCCACTCACATTTCGTAAGGGAGAAAGACGTTATAAGAAGTATTCACATAAAAAGTCTCCATCCAAATACCCCTCGCGGAGGAGGGATGCCCCTACTCCACTCGTATTTCGCAAGGGAGAAAGACGTTATAAGAAGTCTCTACATAATTATGTTTAATTGAGGGAGGTTGAGTTCATGGGGACTCGAACCATTGCTCTCATAGTCATGCTTAACTTTGAGGGCAATGGTTCACCACTGGGCTACAAGTCCAAGTGGCCACACTAAAACTGAGTTATATCATTGTAAAATTTACTCTTCAGTCTTCACTCTCTCGAGAATTAAATAAGATCTACACTTTTTAATTTTTCCACTTTTCATGCATGGAAAAAAAATTGTTACGGTTTCTATTTTTAACCCAAAGAAGAAGAAGAAGAAGAGATTGTAAATTAAATCACTCTTCACCCATATGAATGAGTTCAAAACTTCAAATCTCAAATTGGGTTTGACCATCCAAAAATTCATATTAAATAAGCTAACCGTAATTGGCACCCTCAAAACTCACTAATTTTGGTTGGAAGAATATGTGATTGGATATATGTATTCTTTTGCCTCATGTATATAATTTTTATATGATTTGTCCCAACAGTTGGTGCCTTTACTCACGCATGAGAATTGAAAGATTGTGTGTTCTTGAGAGTGGAGCAAAATAAAGAAAGAAAGAAAGAAAAAATGAATTAAAAAAGGCGTAGAAATTTAAAGTCTTTCATGGAGAAAAAGGCACAGCAAAGCAATTATTGAAAGAGTTTATCGAAGTATGGGTTCCACCACAACCAAGTGCTTTTAGATTTGCCCAAAAAAACACAGCCTTGACAAGGAAAATAAATTTACAACCGTCATTGGTGTTGTTGTTACAACCATGAACCATCAGAATGTTTTTTTTTTCAATGCGTCATAACACAAATTTGGAGGTGTGCTTATTGAAATACAAAATAAAAGTTGTTATTTGAACCATTAATTTTTTTTACATATTTTTTTAATTTAAAATTTTAAGACGATGCTATTTATTTACACTATAAAAATTACTTTTAACGCTCATATTTTTATAAAGTTATTTTCTATCAAAATTAGAGATGGCTAATGGGTCGAGCGACAGGTGGCACGGCACGAGAACGTTTCAGTAGGATACGTGGTACGTCATGGCACGCATGTGGGTTGGGCCGAACTTAAAATTTTAAATACGTGTGCCTTAAAAGCACAGTAAGATTAGAGTTAGGTTAAAGCACGCATGAAAAAATACCCATAGTAAGTACGTTTAACTTTTTAATGAAAGTAAACTTAAAATTTTATGATTTTACAAATACTTGAAATATTTTATTAGCGCAAGTTTTCTAAATTTATTTAATTCTTAGTTTTAAAAAAATACTCTAATTGATTTTTATTTATAATTTATTAAATTAATAATTGATATCATGATTTTAATAAATAAAATTATAAATATCATGATTTTATAGATATGTGTTAATGTTAGTATGAACTATGATATATGACTCAATGTTAATCAAAGTTAACAATTAAATTAACCATTAAGAAAAAATTAATATTTTTGTTGTTGTTGTTGTTAAGTGTTAAAAAAAAATTAATACTGTAAGGTCTAACTTAATAATTAATATTATATTCTCTTACTATTATTAGTTTATTATTATTAAATATAGAATTGAGTTTTGAATTTTTGATTCTATTAAATTTAACTAAAGGCACATAAACTCAAAAAAGTAGATAGCCTTGAAAAAAGTAGGTCAACAATTTGACATGCCTTCTTAGAAAAAAAAAAATTCTTGTTCTTTGTTTCTTAGGAACGGCATAACACGGCCCATGACACGACACGTGTGCTGTGCTGGGCTGGGCTCAAGTATAAAAAATTAGGCATGGCACGAAGTACATAGTGGGCATGGCACAACATAACACAAGTACGACACGCATGAGCCTTCATTCTGTTAACGTAAATATTCCTATAATATTGATTTTGATGATAGTAAAATAGATTGCAAATTGGAAGTCAATTGTAAAGATTTTTAAACCTTAGGGTGTAAGACTTGGTTAATAGAATCCTCAAACCCAGTGAGTTTGGAGGCGTGGGCGTAGGTAGGATTTGTCAAACCACGTAAAAATCTCGTGTTTGATTCTCTTTCCCTTCTCTCTTTACATTTTAATTGTTGTTATTTATTTGTTTGTTATCTACTTAATTTTATTAGATATTTGCATTGAATTTTGATTTAATTATTTTATAATTTTTTAGAAACTCAATTCACCACCCTTTTGAGTTGCTTAGCTGGTATTTCTGGTGGGGAAAAATTAGGTTTTTAAATTTTTATAAAACATTTTGAAGATCGCTCTCATATTATAAGAATTTGTATTTTAGAAATCGTACCTTGAAAATCCGATTTGGTTTTTTCCGTTGAAGTGATTTAGGCTCCTAGATCACGATCCGCCACCACCACTCCTGTTAGATTACGATCCTGCACCACCACGCTTGTTAGATCACGAACTGTCACCAATGATCTTCCAGGTTATGACTCAGGTTCGATCTGCACTTGACGTGTGAGCACCTTTATCACTACAAAAGCAACTAGCACGAGAAAAATTTTTCTCTCAACAATAGAGAGAAAAATCTTTTTCTCTGATCTGTATAAAATGGCTTCTATCTTTTTCTTTAGAGAAAATAAGCATTATATATCTCCCTTTAGTGAAAACCCTAGGCTCCAAATAATGCCCTAAAAAAAACTAATGTTACTTTTCATTTAATAGGGGACCCACCATATAAAATAACATAAGGCCCCTTACACATAAGCTAATTAAATGGAGCCTCCCACTAAATGATATATTTAGGCTTTTGACCCAAATAGCTAGTTATCTTGCTTATTAGTCCAGTAGTGGTGCAGTCAATTAAATGAGCTAACCCGGGGATCATTTGGGAACATACAATAGTGGCTACAATAATTAGGCTTGTAATTAAACTAGCCCAATTATTTAATTCCAAATCTACTCCACTAAAAGATTGGAACTGACTTCCATAATTGTATGCTCGAATAATAATTCGTCCCAAGCCACATTGATTTCTTTACTGCACAATCCTTTGTACCACATCGTTAATTAAATTGATATCTCAACTGTCCAATCAATTTAATAACATCTTTTTCCTTGATCCTTACTGGTTTTCTCTAATGATCATTTTCAACATACTAAATATGTTGACACACTCTGGCCAGAGAATTCTATAATCAAGTGCCGAAAACCCATAAAGAGATGTGTTGTACAAATTATATATTGTTAATCTATAACTTCAATACTCATAAATGCTCCCACCAAGATACCGGGTAATCTAGACTACATGTATGTATCATGCACATTGGTAACTCAAATGGAATAATAATTACAATCATGAAATCATAATTAACTCAAGATTAAGATTACAGTAAAATCAATGCCTATGAGATTTAATAAGTCTGACAGTTATTACAAAGTTAATTAAATCTCATACGTGATCCTGTTCAATGTAGTCGTACTACATCAATAAATTCATACATGATTAAGACAAATCATTCAATGAATTTATTACAGTCTATACCTAAATAAAGTGCCCAACTTTATTTATCAACTGTGAACTAAATTTATTTAATCATAAGATAACTTGTATTTATGTCTTCTGTGAATCCACATGGTGATCACATAAATACATATAATATGATTAAATAGATTTTAATAAAAATATTAATGCAATTAAGAAATTTAAATAAAATACCTCATTAATTTTATTAATCAGAACAAATGTTTATTACAATTAAATAAACATATATACTTTTAAAAAGCATATTTTTCCCAACAATTTCATCTTTGATGATTGGCATCTTAGCCATCTTTAATCAAAATATTCTACTATCATAAAATGGATTATTATTATTAAGGACCATATGTTATAAACAAATATAAAATTACTACTTTAAACACTCATTTAACATACCCATCCAACATTTAATTTTCTTACTGTCAAATCCTCGATACGTAGATGACTAATTTTGCCTTGTCGTGCCTTATAAATTTGACATATTCCTTTGCTTCTTGCAGTCAGCTAGCTGATGCATTAGCCAATCGTGCTCTTGGTGCACGTGTCTGTTAGGGATGTCAATGGATTGGATCTGATCCAAGATCCACGTGATCCAAATCCAATCGGATCGGATTTGGATCGGTTTAAAATGGATTTGGATCGGATTTGGATATCGATGTGCGGATCTAAGACGGATTTGGAGCAGATCTGGATCTATTTTAATATCTAAATCCATATCCATATCCACTCATCTTTTAATTTTATTTTATTTTAAATTTTTTTTAACAATTGTGAAATTATAATGATAATAAATTATATTCATAACATATTAGTAGTATTTACCATGCATTTAAACTCTTAAAACTTAAAGGTTAGTTTTGTAAATTTAAAGGTCAGCCAACCCCAAAGCATGTACATGCAATATTCAAATTGCAAGCCAAGTAATATAACCTGACAATTTATTTTATTATATTGGCCAAATAATTTTTAAGGAATATAGTTATTCATATATTTAGTCAAATATGGTCATAATAAAAATAATAAAGGACTGAATATAAATAATAAAGGACTGATATTAGAAAGATAAAGGAGACAATAGAATATTAGATTGATCTTACTTCTGCAATTACTTCATAATGATATTTTATTATCTTTCTTATTTGTTGTTTTGGTGTAAAAGTATAAGCTACAATATTTATTATATTTTTGAGAAAAATTATATAATTTATTTGTTATCAATACATTTTACCCTTCAATTTTCAATTTAAAAAATTATTACTTTTTTATTACTGAATTTTAGAATTCATGACGGATTTAGAGCAGATTTGAATTTTAATTTTTTTTTCGGATTTGGAGCAAATATAGATATTTATTTCTTTTTTGGATCTGGATATGGAGCGAAAAATATGGATTCATGATGGATCTGGAGCAGATACAGATCTTAATTTTTATTATGGATTTGGATTTGGAGCAGAGTAGATCCAACCCATATCTGCCCCATTGCCATCCCTAGTGTCTATTTGCTGGCTTAGGGTGAAAAAGCTTCATGCCATATAATTGACTTTTTTCTTTTTAGTATTAGGATTCTAAGGAAACTCAGTTTCTATTTATAAAAAAAAGTTGAAAATAAAAATTGATATTCAATGAAAGACAAGGGCTGACCCAATAATTTATATTATCTTGGGTTAAAAATTATTTTTTAATTATGAAATCTGACATGGCAGCCTATAATAACATGTAATTATATAAATATTAATAAATCAATTGAGAATTTTAAGTTAAATTAAATCAATACATGTAATTACAATCAATTAAAACCCACAAGTAAAACTTTAATGTTTGAAGTCAAGTACCTAATTACTAGGCTCAAAGAAATTAAACAACTAAAATTTATTCATCTTTTAAAATTATAAATATATTATTCCTTAAAAGTTTTAATAATAAACTAAGCTCATCCAGTAAAAATATATTTTAATATCGTTATTTCTTTAGTATGTGCTTTGACTCTATTTGAAGAATCATATAATAATTCTTCTATCAAAACCTCCTCAAAATACTTAAATTTTATTTTCTGACTTGTCCTTTTAATTATTGTAACTACTAAATAAAATCTCAAAATTCACATAAAAAGTTTATGAAAATATTGATAATTGCTATTACATATTGTTTTGTAAGTACTTTTAATACAAGTGATAATTTTATTTAGATTGGCATTTTTTCAATTAGAATTTTATTTTAAATAAACTTAAGCAGTAATGACATTTTAGCGCCCTAATGTTTTCAATCTATTCAATAAATATATAATTTAATCGTTTTATAAGATAAGTCACTAATTTCGATTGACAAAAATATATTTAATTAAGGAAATATTTGAAAATAAAATAAAAACTCTACTATAATATAAAATTAATGAAAAATATAAGGGTAATTGAGTTAGGGACATTTACGAAAACAAAATAAAAACTCTATTATTATATAAAATTAATGTAAATATAATGGGTATAAATGGTTTTTATTTCCCTATCAAGATTGGGTAGCCCATCTGTAGGTCCGCCACTAAGAAAAAAGAAGAAGTAATACATTAAAATTTAACTAATAATAAAACTTATTGAAAAGAAGGACAATGAACATGGAAAATAAGATGATTTATTTTCTTTTATAGTATTTTGACACCTGATTTTCAAACAAATAAAATTTTATATAGGAAATGGGTGTTTAGAGTTATTTTGTCAGTGAATTACAAATTTTATGTGTGTAGAGTAATTAAATATAATTACTTAAAAAAAATTTAGTTGAGGATTCTTTTTAGCATTTTAAAGAGTGTACAAAGTATTAGTAGATGAGTGTAAAAATTAATAGAGTGTTCAAAGTATTTTCTAGAGCGTAAATAAACTCATCTAAAATTTTATTATCAAAATAAATTTTTATAACATTACTTAGTATCCATTTCCTTTTTTATTCTTAATTTTCCAATTATCATCAAGTCTTTAAGACATTTTCTTTTTAATGCAAATAATTAGTTCTATTATAGAGTTTCACAAATTAAGAGGGACAAAACTCATTATTAAAAAAATAATAAATTTTTATCAGTCACGAAAATTAAAAAAAATAAAGAAATTAGAGAAAGAGATTGGTGAAAAGGACTTTTGATATTTTTCAAATTTTAATTTTTTTAATAGATTTATTTTTCTAAATAAATACAGCGAATAATTTGATTATTTGAAATGACTCCCAACTACAAAATGATTCTCTCGTAGACATAGCTTTTAAGCAACCGACCAAATACAAAAGAAACACTTTCCATTTGCCACCTAATTCAACCGTACTATTTATTTAAAAACAAATGACACCCTGTAATTGCTTGAAGCTACTTTTGTTTTAGCATCCAATATTAGCCATTAATTCTTCAATCAACGATCCCAAAGATTTATATGATGATCCATCCTCCATCATAGCCGTCCTACTCTTTTCTTTCATCTCTTTGACCTTTCTCCGCACCTCATCATTACCGTCCATCAATTGTTGCAACCCCTTCTCTAACTCCTCCGCCAACACCACATCACTCCCCTCCCTATAATCCAATCTAATCTCCACCGCTAATCCAAATTCCTTCACCAATTGAAACGCATTCATTTGTTGCTCCGCATACACAGGCCACGTCGCCATTGGAACACCGAACCATAGGCTCTCCAGTATTGAATTCCACCCACAATGGGATACAAACCCTCCTAAGGCTTGGTGGGCTAAGATCGTAACTTGCGGGACCCATCCACACACTAATCCAATCTTAGCCGTGCGATGGAAAAATCCTTCGGGCAGTATTTCCTCAAGGTTTGTGTATTCACCCGGGAGATAAATTGTGCCCTTGGACGGTTCACGGATTGACCACAAGAATCGAAATCCGGTCCGCTCCAATCCGACCGCAATCTCTCTCAATTGAGTCTCACTAAGGCTTCCCATGCTCCCGAAGCACAAGAACACCACCGATGATGGAGGTTGATCATCGAGCCATCTCATGATCTTCTCTTGACTGGCCCGGTCTGGGTGCCATTGAGCCAGTCCGTGAAGGTCCAAAACCGGTCCAATAGGGTAGACCGGTGGCATCTCTGTAACTCGAAGCGAGTCGATTGCATACGGTTCAAGTTCTTGGAACGTATTTACAATCATCCCCTTGGTTTCCAAGTACCTGCGCCCATGGTATAAATGTTGAAAAAAATAGCATAACATGCTATTTTGAGAGCACATTTTGAGTGGGTTCCACTTAACGAAAGTGAAAAATATTGTGGGGGTCGAATTCTACTCAGTTGATACTTCAATAGTATAATTTTATTTTCTCAAAATGGTGCTTGGGTGAATGAGAAATTGTCTCTCAAAGTTCACCCTTGGAGTTAGAAATTTGAAAGGAAATGAAGCTTATCCCACATGGGAAAAAGAAGCCTATGAATTAGTGTATATATATAAACACTTAACCATGCATGGGTAAGGATTATAAGGATAGAGGCTCTCTCCACACGCGCGTGCGCAGGGGGGGTGCGAATCCAGGATCGATTTGGTTGAACTCGTGTGCTCCCGTAGGGATGGCAATAGATTGGATCTGATCCAAGATCCACGTGATCCAAATCCAATCGGATCGGATTTGGATATCGATGTGCGTATCTAAGACGGATCTGGAGTAGATTTGGATCTATCTTAATATCTAAATCCATATCCATATCCAGTCATCTTTTAATTTTATTTTATTTTAAAAGTTTCTTAACAATTGTGAAATTATAATGATAATAAATTTTATTCATAACATATTAGTAGTATTTACCATGCATTTAAACTCTTAAAACTTAAAGGTTAGTTTTGTAAATTTAAAGGTCATCCAACCTCAAAGCATGTACATGCAATATTCAAATTGCAAGCCAAGTAATATAACCTGGCAATTTATTTTATTATATTGGCCAAATAATTTTTAAGGAATATAGTTATTCATATATTTAGTCAAATATGGTCATAATAAAAATAATAAAGGACTGAATATAAATCATATTTAATTTATATGTTATTATCTAATGTTGTAGGAAGGAGGGTAGGTGTATCATAGATATTAGAATGATGAATGAGACAATAGAATATTAAATTGATCTTACTTCTGCAATTACTTCAGAATGATATTTTATTATCTTTTTTATTTGTTGTTTTGGTGTAAAAGTATAAGCTACAATATTTATTATATTTTTGAGAAAAATTATATAATTTATTTGTTATCAATACATTTTACCCTTCAATTTTCAATCTAAAAAATTATTACTTTTTTATTACTGAATTTTAGAATTCATGACAGATCTAGAGCAGATTTGGATTTTAATTTTTTTTTCGGATTTGGAGCAGATATATATATTTATTTCTTTTTTGGATCTGGATATGGAGCGAAAAATATGGATTCATGACGAATCTGGAGCAGATACGGATCTTAATTTTTATTATGGATTTGGATCTGGAGCAGAGTAGATCCAACCCATATCTGCCCCATTGCCATCCCTAGCGCCCGCACGTCCTGCGTACACGAATGTCGGCCCAAAATCATCCATGCAAGCTAGGCACGTTTTTAATTCCTTTTGAATTTTTTTTTAATTGTAACAGTTCATGTGAATTCAAAGAATTGGTAACAGCTTTTACAATTATTTGTTTTAGCTGTTTTATTATTGAATTCAATTTCGAAATCAATTCATTGAATTGATTTGGCTGTTATAACAATTAAATTAAAACATATTGAATTTCTGAATTCAATACAAATAAGCTGTTACATCCTCACACGATTATAAAAAGGGCATATCCTCTTCTCTTTTGAAATACACACGCTGGAAAAATTAGCACAAACCACACTTGCTGTTTTCTCTTCATCTTACTTCTCTTTTCTCTTATCGAGTTCACTGCTGTGGTTCGCCGAATATTCCAGCCTGTGCTTGCCTGGAAAATCATTCCCGTTGCATCCTAGGAAACAGATACTAGCAAACCTTAAGCACTCCGTAAAGATGGTAAATCTATTTTAAGGAGACTGTTTTTGTGCAGGCCTCGGGTTTCCAATTTTATTTCGTTTCAGTTTCGTCTCTCTTCTGCTTTTGTTGGTTAGCTACTGTTCTATTTGTTATCTCACTTTCGTTTATTTTGCTTACAATAAATACCACGTGTATCCGTCCTGCTTTCTCTTCAGAGCTGTTGTAGGTAAAACGAGCGGAGGTAAAGGGTTCGCAAAACTCGGTATCTTTAACTCAGTGATCGACGAGTCCTTTGGAACAATCAACTCAGTATCCGAGTCAACAAACTCAGTGGCGAGTTGGGCGTCCAGAGTTGGAAAGTAAAGCAAGAACCCTAAAAAACTCGCAGGAGAAGCAAAGCAAAGATAGCTGGGAATTCCCAGTTCGTTAGCTACATCAATCATGGACGTGCAAAACATGTCAACAAACAACCCAGCAACCCGAACAGAGACAGCATTATCCGAGCCTGACTCGGTTGCCATGAGGTTAGCGATTGCATGCTTTACGTGGGGTTTGTGTTTCTCAATCAGCTTGCACAAGTAGCCCAGCGAGGATTGGTACTCATCTGCCGAGAGAGGGTCCACCGTGGGAAGGTGGAGGAAGTTGACATCATCATTTTCATGAACGGACAACGCGGTGCCGCGTGTCTGGATATATGAATTGACGATGGGTCGTTCCGGTATGGTGATGATGAGAACGGTGGCGGAGAATCGACGGTCGCGATTTGTTAGGAGACGCGCGAATTCAACGACAGGAACCAGGTTGCCAATTCCTGGAGTGGATGTGAACACCAGATTAAGCTTCCTCATGGTCATAGGTGTCTGTCTGTTTATCTCTTTCCTTGTTTGATTCTCCTTCTTACAATCTCATATTGTGAAGTGAATAATGACTTCGCATTTTCACTTAAGGGAAAAGCACACAAGACCCAATCTTTGAATAAGGGATACAAAATTTTTTAAGGTTTTAAAAAAAATATTTAGACTCATAAATTATAATTTTAAAGTGTAATTACTATTATATTTTTATAGTATATTAAAAAATAATTATTTATTATCTAATTTATTCTTATATTATTAATCATATTACGAATATAACTTCATTACTTAATTTTTTCATTTAATTTTTATTAAAATTTTCTCTTTAAATTAAATAAATTTAATCTATTATTTAAAAATAAAAATAAATTAAATTGATTATTAATATAATAAAAATAACATATATTAAATTAAAATAAATTTAATTTATATATGGAGAATTTTTATTTTTAAGAAATTATCAATTTAATTTATATATAAGAAATTACAACAAATAACATATGGAGAATTGTTATTTTTATTATATTAATAATTAATTTAATTTATTTTTATTTTTGAGCAATTGATTAAATTTATTTAGTTTGAAGAGGAAATTTGATAAAAATTAAATAGAAAAATTGGGTAATGAAGTTATATTCATAATTTTATTAATAATATATGAATAAATTGGATAATGAACAATTATTTTTTAATATGTTATAAGGGTATAATGATAATTATACTTTAAAATTATAATTTACTGTTAATAAATGGGGGTCTGAGTGTCTTTTTTAAAATCTTAAAAAATTTTATGTCCTTTATTCAAATGTTAGGGGTCTCTGTGTCCTTTTGCCTTTATTGAATATAAATGGAAATGTGACGGTCGAATATCTGAAGAAAATAATTTTTTTTTTCTGGATTCATGAACGATTTAAATATATTAAAAAAAAAAAAACAGAAGTGGTGATTTTATTTCCTAAAGGTGCCGTTGCGGTAAACATTCGATTAAATTCTCAAGGAGTCATATTGACGTCTCAGAGGAAAGTTGTGCGGTCCGCCGACAAAATGGACTGTATTAGTATGAGATGGTTAAAAGTTGAGGAGATCTTAGATTAGGAGTAGATTTTAATACGACATAATAAATCAGAGTTCAAATTTCTCTACTCTCTTACAACATCCTCCACTAATATTGTTGGGCTCTTGCGAGTTGCGATCGATATGATAATTTAAGATTTTGATGGGGTTTAATTACAGTTCCTTCCTGCGTTTACCATGATGAGGGGATTGACAAAATTAAGGAAAGGTAGAGGAAAAAAAAAGGGTTATGAAAATAATACTTTTACAGAATGTTGTCATTATGATAATTTTGCAAGCCATGAATGTTATTGATATGTCATTGTCAATTTTATGTTCTGGACCACACAGAGAAATGCATTTTTCTTTTTTCCAAAAGTCAAGTTCGGCCACGTTAGATGGTACTGGATTTTGTCGTATGCATGACTTTTCTAATATCTTTTGCATGAGAAACTTTTTTTTTTGTTTTTGTTTTTGTTGGTAAAGGAAAAAACGAACCTAGCAAAAGCTAAAGCTTAACAAAACATGAGAAACTCTTTTATGAAATTGTTTACATTTTATAACTATATAAAAGCAATTATTAAGAATAAAAATAAAATCGGTGAAGTGGTCATTTCATTTAATAAAATTATATTAAATTGTAAAGAGAATTGGTGTTTTGCTGGGGTGATTGTGATTTTATCCTCCAAAAACAAGGTGTTTTAAATTGGGCTTTGCTCGGGAGAATTTTGAACGAAATTCCTGACGAAACAGTTAAAACGTGGGCATGACTTCACTCCCATTATCGCATGCCATGCCCCTTCATTTTTATCATTTATATATTTATTATCATTTATATACATATACATATACATATACATATATATATATATATATATATTAAATGAATGCCGCCCCTTGATTGAATAGTTTGGCCAGTTTAATAACAAACGATCTCTCAAAGCTTTGAATTTTTGTAGTGGATGACTTCGCTTACCAATTATAAAAATGATACAAATTATATGTGCATTAAAAAATGAGTGATTATACAACTATAAATTCTTATATAAATTTATCTTGTACAAACTGATGTGACATTAATTCATTAGTTGAATAAAAATATAAAATAATATAAATAAATCATGTGGACCAATACATATTTAATTCAACCAATAAATTAATATCACATTAATTTATACAAAAAATTATAATTATATCATTACTCTTAAAAAAGTTAACTCTTCAATAAATAGCAGGCATGCGTGCTACTATAATTGAACTTGCCAACTTGGTTTGGTAAAACCCAAGCTAAGGTATATAAATTAATCTTATTAGACCGAGTTCTCGATCTTGAGTGGACCAGGCCCGTCAAGAGAAAAGTTCACGATCATGGTCCATGTACTGGCCTCCCGATTTTTTTTTTAATTCACTCTGATCTGCAGATTGCTATTTCTTTAGATTTTATTTAAAAAAGAAACAAAATGTTTAAATAAATAATGAACAACACATCGATCAATAGTCGTAAATGAATTCATCGTTAGCAATTTGAGCAGGGGAAGGCGATGCAAGGCGAAGCGACGAAGGGCGGTTGCGAGAGGCTGCACAGGGCGCTGTGCGAGTGCCACAAGCGAGTGGCATCGGGTCCCGCGAGGGGGTCGGTGTGTCGGCACCTGAACAGGGCGTTGGCGGAGTGTCTGGTGGCGGATGCGTGTCCCGAAGAATCGGAGGCGGTGCGCTCTTTTTGTTCAAGTGGTGGGACAGCACTCAAACGATCGCAGTGCCAGCAGGCTCAGCTCGCTCTCTCCGTCTGTCTCTCCTCCCGTTCCTCATGATCAATTACCCTTTTGCCCTCAACATTTTTTTTTCTGTTGTTTAGTATTCATTGGTCACCAAAAATAAAATCATTTAGGGCAATGTAGGAGTTGAGTCACAAGAAGTCTATTCCTTACCACGTACACCTTGACCTGTATAAAATTACCACTATTTGTATTTTGTATCGTATATTGTTAATTATTATTTCAGTTCTGAGCATTTGGTTTCAAACGACTTTTCTTGTGGCTTTGTGTGTGAAATAATTTAAGATTAATTTCTTTTGATAAAATATGAAACAGAGATACTTTGAATTATTTGCACCTGAGAATATATTAATAAGCTTGAAAATTAAATTATATGAATATAAGCTAGAATAACCATAAATATGCTCTCTTTTGAATTAAAGTTTGTATTTTATAGTACTATTACAGAAAGTGCTTTGCTTTCAAACATAAATTTGCAAAAGGAAACGTTTCGGCTCATCTTCTTTGTCCCTTTTTTTTTTAACCCCCTTAGTGGTTAAAATTGAATTTTATATTTATTTTTTCATTTTAATTACAATTAAGTCAATTTATTTACAAAATTATGAATATAAGGAGAGAGAGAGAGAGAGAGAGAGAGAGAGAGAGAGATAAGGAGATGATTATAATCCCTATTCGATAAGCAGTTCAAATATCGTTTATAATGTAAAATTAGTTGTGAAAATTTGAAACAAAAAGAAATGGTGCTAATTAGTTTAATCAGAACAGTCACTTTGGAAAGTATTTGGGATAAAAAGAAATTTAAAAATTAAATCTAGAGGGTACACTTTAATTTATCATTTAGATAGAACGATAATTTTCAATTTATCCTTAAAAAATATAAATTTTTAATTACCCTTATTTTCATTTAGTAGATGATAACAAATAGAAGGATATTAATATTTTTTTTCATTTTCTTAACAATAAATAGAGGTAACTTGATATTTTTACATTTTTTAAGAATAAATTGAAAATTATATTCCTAAGTAGGGGTAAAGTTCGGTTTATCCAATACTAGGTGGTCAAACAAAGCTGCAATGACGGACTACGTTGGTGACAGCTTGAAAAACGCATGAAGTGAGAAAATGGCAGTCGCCAATGGGAATTATATTTAAGCTGCAGAGCTAACGCAGAAGCAGAACAGCTAATCAACGTACTTAAGACGTACGAGTTCGAAATCAATCATCTCAACGAGTCAATTAAAGTTGCTTAAAAAGCAAGTTTCCGTCTCATTATCATCAATGCTTACTACAGGAAAAATACCCAGAATCAAATCCAGCTTAATGCACTAAAAACAATGCAGATTAAGCACAAAAACCAAAGCAAAGGAGAACGATATATATACGTAGGCATATATTCTCCGTAGAAATCAAGAAGAAGCATGGAACCTGTCTCTCCATAGGAAGTTGACCGGCCGCAGAGAGAAAAGCCTGAAGAGACCCATTTAAGAATGGCAAGGGTGTCAGCTACTCGATAACATTCACAAAAGATATGCGTGGTATAATTTACAAGCGCATGCATGCATTCCTTTCATGAGCTGAAGACAATTATTCCATCTTGCATGAAGCTCCCAAGTCACGAGGACATTTATTCATCACTGGAAGCGTGCATGCAGTTTCAATCGAAACAACCTCTTCTATACTTATGACAATGATTAATTACAGCCATAAGTCCACCATAAAAATATATATGAATGCCACCTCTAGATTAGAACTTGAGTTATCTCCTGGAATACAAGAAGTTGCCTCAAGATAATTAAGGGACTACCTTCAAAAAGACCAGCTGAATTACAAGGAGATAGGTTAATTAATTTCAAGCAATCAGCTCCCGCCAGAGAGATAGACATCCTTTCATTCTATGAACACTTCCATGTACAAGCTAGATTCTATCAACCAAATATTAGAGAGGTATGATTTAAAAGATTTGCCAACAAACAGTAATAGTCAATCATCATGAAGTGGAATTCCAGAGATCAGACAAAGATGAGTTTGAAACCAAATTAAGTTGAACCAACCTATGAATATAAGTGGTAAATTCTGTTGATATAAGAACAACTACTTCCGCTGTCAGTGAGTTCAATTCAAACTTTGATCTCAAACTTGTTAAGACTTGTCTTTAAGTACCATATATCCATAAGCCCTTAATTACCTATCAGCTTAATCTTTTGTGTCAAACAGTGATTTCTAACAAGATATCAAAGCCAATGTCTCAAGTTCGAATCCCCTTTCCTACAAACTCTTTCAATAATTTCTTCAATTTCAAGGCTTACTTTTGAGCTCTTTTTTTTTTTTTTTTGGACTCATTTATAAGTTTTTGTCTCAAGTTTTACTCCATGTTTCACTTTAGGAGAACTGTTAAGACTTATCTTCAATATACTATTATTAGACCCTCACCTACCAACTTAAATTTTTGAATCAAACGATTTCTCTAACTAAGCCAATTATTTCAACAAAAATCAGCCCCTATATATTAAGTTAGAAATAGTAAGGACATAAACATATATATGTACCCAAATCTATCGGAAGTAGTTCAAATCCTCTAGTTTCATTTGAATCAAGCATGAAGGGAATTATGCAAGAGTCATGCTAGACTGCCCGAAAATTTAGCCCTAATGATTAGTTCTTGAATAGGCAAACTCAAAAAGAAGTAGTTTGCCTCTTGGGGCACTTTCTCCGTAAAAAATTTCAGGCAAACTAGAAATATCCTTTGTGCAAAAAACTGTACATTTTAGAACAAATTAATACAGGGGAAATGGTTCTCACCTTATTTAATCTTATGGAAGTAGTTCAATCGACAAGTTGCATTTGAAGTAGACTTCTTCACTATTTATTAAAAATGGCTTTTGTCGACTCACATATTCCAGTTGCGTTCATCTCCGCTGTGTTGATCCTCACAAGTTTCTGATAAAAATATCAATCAATTTAAAATATAAATAATTTTCAAGAAAAAGGGAACATATTAAAAAAAAAAAGAACAAACAAACGAACGAACGAACAACATCAAGGCTTGGTTTAAAAAAAGATAAATTGAATCAATTGAATTGTGAATGGTAATCTTGCCTTGCATATGTGCCCAAAGCGGGCTCAAAAGAATAAGTACCTTTGCCATCTGAAGACAAGTATATATCTCAAAGAACATCACTTCTGGCTATCTGGCAAGTTGGTCTACGACAGATCTCCCGCCCCTGGATAAAAATAAACCTACTATGTTTAAACACGCGGCTTTGGAGAAAAGAAAGTATGAACAATAATAATAATTTAGACGAGCCGCCATTAGAATAAGTTAAAACAGTTTTAATGACCGTTTGGTTGATGAGAAAGTGAAAGAAAGCTGAGGAAAATAAACTGAAGTTCAGAGGATTCTAGAAAAGCATTTTATTCATGCTGAATCAATCAAGCAAAAATGATTACATTATTGTTTATATACAAAGCTGAAGATAACAGCTCAAAATGAATCTTCACGTGTGCTGGGAATTACATAACCTCCTGGTGCCACCTGGACAGCCATGTCATCAACCTTTAACCGTATGTTGCAGCTGCTGCAATCCTCTGCTTTATCTTTTATTTTGCTTACTGTACAACTAACCAGATGAGCTTCCTTCACATCCTTAACATCCCCCCTCAAGCTCAATGGTCTGTTGATGACATTGAGCTTGGATCGCAAATAGCTGAACTGAGAGAAAGATAAAGGTTTGGTGAGAATGTCAGCCACTTGCTCCTCAGAAGGAATATACCGAACTTCTAATTCTTTGCTGAGAACCTTATCTCTAACGTAATGCACATCTAATTCGATATGCTTGGACTTAGAGTGAAGCACAGGATTTCTAGCTAGTGCCCCTGCACTTTGATTGTCACACCAAAGTACTGAAGTAGGCAACTGAGCTATGTTTAATTCAGAAAACAAAGACTGAAGTCAGGAGAGTTTTGAGCAAGCTGATGATAAGGCCCTGTATTCACTTTCAGTACTGGACTTAGCCACAGCCCCTTGCCTTTTAGATGACCAAGAAATTAGATTGTTGCCGAGATAAATGCAGTATGCTCCAATGGACTTTCTATCATCAATGTCACAAGCCCAATCTGCATCTGAATAACCATTTAAACCAGCACTTTCAAGTGATTCCCCTTGCTGTAGATAGAGACCATGAGTAATGGTAGCTTGAAGATATCTGAGGACCTTTTTACAGGCTAACCAATGCTGGATTGTAGGAGAACTAAGATACTGACTAAGTTTATGTACAGAGTAGGCAATATCAGGTCTTGTCAATGCTAAATACTGAAGACCTCCAATAAGACTTCTATAAAGGGTTGGGTTGTCAAACTTCTGCCCCAAGGGTCCCCTAGCATGCCTTTCCAGCTTGAGACCTGTGCTGAAAGGTGTGTCAGTACCTTTACAGTCTTGCATTGAAGCTCTACCTAACAGATCCTTAATATATTTGGTTTGCGAAAGATGCATCCCATGATCTGTATAACAGACTTCCACACCCAGAAAATAAGCAAGTAACCCCAAATCCTTTAAAGCAAACACTTTGCTTAGTTTAGCAATAAACTCTTCCAAAGCAGCAGAATCAGGTCCTGTGACTAGGATATCATCAACATAAATTAGAACGATGATCAGTCCTTTGATGTCATGTTTGATGAACAATGATGTATCTGCTTTGGAGTTGAAGAAGTTCCAGGTGGTGAGACAATGTTTAAGCTTGTCATACCAGGCTCTTGGAGCTTGTTTCAGCCCATACAAAGCTTTTTTGAGCTTGCATACATAGCATTCTTTAACTGTAAAACCCTCGGGTTGTGTCATGTATACATCTTCTGTCAAATCTCCATTAAGAAAGGCATTGTTGATGTCGATTTGCCTAACTTTCCAGCCTTGCATCACAGCTAAGCTCAAGATTACTCTGACTGTACAGGATTTAATCACAGGGCTGAAAGTTTCTGAGTAGTCAACCCTTGCAGTTTGATGAAACCCTTTTGCAACCAGTCGAGCCTTATGCTTAGAAATTGATCCATCAGTGTTATATTTAGTTCTGAAAACCCACTTGCAACCAACAACTTTAAAATCTGAACATAATGGTACAAGACTCCAGGTGTTATTTTTTATGAGTGCATTATATTCAGTTTCCTAGCAGTTTTCCAATTTAGATCAGATAATGCTTCAGAAGGTGTATTTGGTTCAAGACTGTTGTGAGAAGTAAGAAAGGCTTTGGGTTTAAAAATACCAGCTTTTGCTCTGGTTATCATGTGATGAGTTGAGGTTATATTAGTGGGCTGAGAATTTGAAACTTGAGTAAGTGAAGATGGGGACATTTGAGTTTCAGATGGTGATGGACAGTGAGAAGTATGGTTATTTTGTGTAGTTGAAGATGAAGAGATAGGTGATGTATTAGGTGATGTATTAAGTGATGTATCTAAACAAGGAGAAATGAGATCATTACCTGGAGCACCAGCTGCAAAGGTGTTAAGATTGTTGTTTGATGCTGGCAAGGAGTATGTCTGTAGAAGATTGGATTGAGAAACTGAAGTATTTGGTTGAGAAGAAGAGTGATTTAAGAGTGATGGATATGGAAAAGAATTTTCATCAAATAGAACATGACTTGAAATATATACTTTTCCAGAAGGATGCAAACATTTATATCCTTTATGGAGAGGACTGTAACATATGAAGACACACTTAGAAGTATGAAAAGAGAACTTGTGTTTATTGTAATCCCTGAGAAAAGGAAAACAGGAACACCCAAAACTTCTAAGAAAGTTGTAATCTGGTTTCAAATGGAAAATTGTTTCATATGGTGATTTCATAGACAATGTAGGAGTAGGTAATCTATTGATGATGTAAGTGGTTGTGTGAAATGATTCCCACCAGAATTTTATGGGTAAAGTAGCTTGTGCAAGTAAGATTAAACCAAGTTCTGTGATATGTCGATGCTTCCTCTCTACTGTTCCATTTTGGTTATGTGTGTAAGGACAATGATGCCTGAACAAAATGCCTTCTTGATGAAGGTAAGGAACAAAGGATCTGAACTTACCACCCCAATCAGATTGTAAGCACTTGATAGATCTATTAAGCTGTTTTTCAATCTGAGTTTTGAAGACTTTGAAAACTGAGAGAGTTTCAACTTTGGTTTTTAATGGAAAGATCCAGGTAAACCTTGTAAAGTCATCAACAAAGCTTACATAGTATCTATAGCCTTGTGAGGAAAGTACAAGAGCTGGCCCCCACAAATCTGTGTGTAAAAGTTCTAAGGGACTGTTGGTTTTGATAAAGCTAGCTGGAAAATGTAATCTATGTAACTTTCCCATCATACAACCATCACAAGATTCAACAAATTTACTTTCATTTATTGCCTTTAAGGCTGGATAAGTTTTGATTACATGATCTAATATTTTTGAGCTTGGACGTCCTAGCCTCTGATGTAAAACAGTAGTACTTAACAAACACTCAGAATTCATACATGGAACAGAAGTAGTGTATGAACAAGAGATTTTATCTTGCAAATCAGAAGAAACAACAGAAAACATTGAAAGAGGAACAGCTGGAACCGCAGACTTAAACTCAATACTTTTGACATGGATTTGAGAATGAGAATGTGTTTTATTGGGTGACACCAACAGCAATCTGTATAAACCTTTATCAGCCTTGCCCTGCAGTATGATCAAATTCTTCACCTTGTCCTTCACAAAACAAAATTTGTCAGTGAATTCAACTATCACATCATTGTCTTTGGTTAGCTGAGATATGCTAATGAGATTTTTGGTGATTTGAGGCACCAGCAATATGTTGGTAAGATTGAGTGTAAATGAAGCATTGGTATTACCATCAAGCATTTTTAAAGTAGCATGACCAAGGTGAGTAATGCTTAGACCAGCACCATTACCAACTACAAGTTTAGATATACCTACAAAAGGCTCAGTAGAGTGCATGTTGTTCATATCATTAGTGAGGTGATGTGTTGCCCCACTGTCAAGATACCAGTTGGTATCTGAAGCTCCATCCATATTTGCTAGATAGGCTGACTTAGGATTCCTATTTGGTGGTGGCTTATAAGCACTTGAAGCAATGAACTCCTCAAGTTTCCAGCAAATATTAGCAGTATGACCTGTTTTGAAACAAATTTGACAGGTAGGTTTAGAGGCATTCCATTGAGGTTTGACATTTCCAGATGGCTTATTACTGAAGTTGCCATATCCTCCAGGATTCTGATTCCAGTTCCCTCCATTTCTTTGATTGTCACCAGAGTATCCTCTTTGCTGGAAATTAACACTAGACATATTTCCTCCATTAGCTCCAGCACCTCCAGGATTTCCTTTATAACCACCATATCCATAATTTCCAGCATTTCCAAAACCAAGATTATATCCATAACCACCAAAATTTTTACCTCCAGATGTAAAACCTTTCTTAAATCCTCTGTTCTGAACTAAATTTGCTTCAAAATTTTGTTTCACATCCATACCAGCAAGCATATGTGCTTGTTGTTCTATCCTAGCTTCTTGAGTTAACAGCATTGCATAAGCCTCATTTACATTCATTTTTCCAACTCCAATTTGACCAGTTATGTATGTAGCCACAGAGTTATATTCAGGTCCTAAACCAGAAAGTATGTGCAAAATCAAATCATCATCACTTAATGCACTTCCAGCAGCAGCCATATTATCAGCTATATTCTTCATCTTAATGAAATAATCTGTAACTTTCAAGTCATCTTTCCTAGTTGAATTCATCATGTATCTTAGATGCAGCAATTTAGATTTTGACTGTGAGCCGAATTTTACCTTAATAGCCTTCCAAACCTCAAGAGAAGTTTCTAGACTGAAGACTAGACTGATGATGCCTTCACTCATTGACGAAAGCAGCCATCCAAGAAGCATCTGATCTTGTGATCTCCAGGTGATGTACTCTGGATTCTCAACAGATCTGAGATCATCACCAACTCTTTGAGCAGTATGAGAAGGTGGAGGAGTTACTGACTCATCAATGAATTTTTCTAGTCTATTTCCACGAATGGAAGCAAGAACTTGAGATCTCCAAATCAAGTAATTCGATTGATCCAGCTTAACAGGAGTGTTAAATGAAAAAGTCACAGTGCTTGAATTAATGGCGGCATTATGAACTATATTAGAAGAAGAGGCAAGATGTACTGAAGTCATACTAGTTCTGATACCAAGTTAAAACAGTTTTAATGACTGTTTGGTTGATGAGAAAGTGAAAGAAAGCTGAGGAAAATAAACTGAAGTTCAGAGGATTCTAGAAAAGCATTTTATTCATGCTGAATCAATCAAGCAAAAATGATTACATTATTGTTTATATACAAAGCTGAAGATAACAGCTCAAAATGAATCTTCACGTGTGCTGGGAATTACATAACCTCCTGGTGCCACTTGGACAGCCATGTCATCAACCTTTAACCGTATGCTGCAGCTGCTGCAATCCTTTGCTTTATCTTTTGTTTTGCTTACTGTACAGCTAACCAGATGAGCTTCCTTCACATCCTTAACAGAATAGGCAGCTTGGTGAAAATTAATAAAAAAATGAACAATTAATTTGTTAACAAATTCTCCTTTGCATGCCATTAGTGCCATGCAGAGTTAAAAATGATGATAATAAATAAGGGCAATAATAAAAACAACTAACAATTAAAAAAAAAAATTCCCACAAGCCCTATTCTAGTCATATCGTAACATAATAAAATGGAAAACAAAAGTCAATGATAGATTCAAGATAGCCAGTAAGAAAAACAACTAAAACTAAAAGAACAAGAAAACAAGGCAAAAGACTTACATATTTCAGAAAGTATTACGAAAAATGTGAAAAAATATATTAGCAACTTAGCCCTTCAGGTAAGTTGATTTGCTCTCTGTGGATATTCTCTTCGGATCATTTGGATATAATGGACGCATCGCACGAAATTTGACCTGGCAAATTAAAGTGTTTGATAAGGATGATAAATGGAGAACTCAAACGAGGCAATTGTATAGAATTAACCTCAAGAAACCTAACTCTCAAACATGGATCAAATCCAAGAAAGATATGATTCCGAGTCAACAGTCAAATCTTCAACCCTATGGTCATGGCAACTGTCAAATTGCAAAAGCCTTCCAAATATTTTGTTTCACTTTCACATAGAGTCTTGGTTTCGAAATTGGACCTACATTTGACTCTAAAATAATCACGCCCAGCTTCTAAAGTTTCCTCAAATTCAGTAACAACACAAAGAGAAAATCCGATAAACCTTTGAAAATTACGCCAATGCAGTGGCAGTTGAATGGTTAGAAGATGCTCTATTTTAACGGATGAACCACTCAGGAATGCTCTACTCATTAACGAACGCTGACAATAAGCCCCATATTCTGCGATATGTATGAAAATCATTCATTATTTATGGGCATTAATAAATTGGCTTAGGTACTAGTAAAACCTCTCGAGATAGTTAAAAGGTCAAACTTTCAAACACTGCTAACCTCTTTAGAGAATAATTTGGATGCCGCAGTTGCCGTATGCTGAATCCCTAGCTGTAAATCTGCCAAAGGGTTGGCTTGATTCAGTTTCAGCCAATAAGCGAAAATGAAATCGACTCCGTGAAATGAAGATCCCCGAACATGCTGGCAGCATTCGGATGCATCCAACTCTTGTAGACATGACGGAAGCTCGGGCAAAGAATATTGAAGTTGCTTGCAATTTTTTGCTTTTAAATAACGGAGAGAAAATGGAAGTTCTGGCCATGATTGAAGCATAATGCAACTGCACAAGTACAGGAATCTCGGCTGAGAAAGTTGCTTCATACTTTGAGGCAAAGTCTTAAACTCGTTTCCCCTTAGATCCAAAGACTGCAACGGGGATACACATTACACAGCCAAAAAAATTTACCGTAAGTTAATTGCAGTTTTTATAAGCCTTTGGCAAATGCTTTTACTTGAAATATTAATACTTTTAAGCCTTTTGCATTTCTCGAGATTTAGGCACTCAACTGATGAACGAATTTTTTCTATTGGGGTCCCACGTAAAGGTCTTACATTTTCGGTGATTTGTGGAAACTCTGTGAGATCAATATACAAGGAGAAATTAACTGCAGTTGGAGATCTGAAATGGGTGTTACTTGGAAAGTGCTTAGGACTCTTGCAACCTTCGAGACACAAGCTGCTAAGATGATTAAAATTATGAATGGTTGGGACAACGTAAGGCAACTTTCTACGGTTCAAAAGTTCTATTCTCTCGAGATTTGGCAATTCTGAGGAATAAGGGATTTTCGCCGAGTCTCGAGAGTGATGAAGATCAATCCATTTTAACTTAAATGCTTCCTGTAACAAAAGACATATTGCTACAATGAATTAGTATTAATGAATTTCACAATTTATATTCAACAAAAGAAAAATAGATGATTATTGAGCTATTTTCTATAGATCATAGATTGTGATATAAATGTATGAATTAAAAAATATTCTAAATTGATTCAAAATTGCAAAGTATATGTAGGATGTGACAAATCATTAAAAAAATTATTGGTATACCTTTTTTTTCTTCTTAAAGTTGTTCAATTTCTTTATTATGAGGCAAGTTAAGTGAAATAAGATTCTCTTGAATAAAATTTAATGGTAAGATTTTCAAATGATATCCATGCCAATGGAAATATCTTAATTCATTCTAGAGATATTGTAGGCCTTGGAGAAGATGCACTTTAGAGACTATACCCAAATCATCAAAATGCTTATGCATATAAAATTTAAGTAATTTAAGATTTAGCATTTTCGCGAAGCCTCTCAAACTTAGATGCATTTCACTTACTTTCGACTTGTCAAGGGACATACCTTCAATTGAATCAGTTCCCTAATTAAAAGAAAAAAAAACAGAAATTAGCAATTGATGAGTGAGAACAAAATAACGTACAAAAAGCTTAATCAAATTTGTAACGATTTGCATAATAAAACGAAATATTGAAAATTCGAAGAATCAATATTACTTATTTGAGCCTGTAAATAAGAAAGAGAAGGTGCAAATTAATTAGCTAACCTTATTTTTCTTTCTTACGTGATAGACATCTTCATGATACCACAAGCAGCTGCTACATTTGCCTGGATCTTTGTAAGATTCATGGCAAACAACCCTCTGACCCATTTCTTGCAATAAGTCACTCATCTGTAACTTATTGTTTGATATTGTTATTAGTGCCTTACCAGCTAGGATATTCAGTCCATAATGCACCAAATAACGGTTGTTTAGTATTATTTTCACGTAGTCTCTATCCTCTCCGTTAAAGAAACAAGCAATGTCTAAAAATAAATCTTTCTCTTTATAGTTTAGTTCGTCGTAACTAATTTTCAACATATCACGAATATCAGGGTCAGAAATTTGTTTTGGGTTGTGCAATGCATTTTCCCAATCTTGTTTGCTCTTTCGATAAAAGGACGAGCCTAATACTTTAAGAGCTAATGAACTGCGGTTGGCATAATTAACTACATTGTCTGACAGCACAAGAAGATCCTCAGGGCAATGGTTTTGTCTAAAAGCATAGTTACAAAAGATCTCAAGAGATTCACCATAGTTGAATCCCTCAACCTTGTATACGTAGTCTACTCCGTATTTATCAAGAACTTTCTTATCTCTAGTGGTTACAATGACTCTACTTCCATGACCAAATCGACTAAGCCCTTTTGTTAAATATTCTAAATGTCCAAATTTATCCATATTATCGAGAATAATACAAACCTTCATTTGCTGAAGCTTTTTGTTAATATATTGTGGTGGAATGGAAGTTTCTATGATATTTTCTCCTAAAATTTGAGAAAGAATTTGATCCCGTAAATGTTCTAATTCAACCCTTTTTGATTCTTCTCTAACATTTGCCATAAAGGACCTACCTTCAAACTGACTGGAAATTTGGTTAAGGATGGCTCTAGCAATATCTGTTTTAGCAATACCACGCATGTCCCAAGGTCTTACCATTCGAAAATCTGGCAATCCGATGCATAAAAGTGAATTAATACGCTGAATGTGTGAATCTACTCCAACTAGGTCTTCTGATGAATTACCGAAGTGTGAAATATCATGAATTTTCTTCAAAATATCCTTGACAATTTCATCTACAAGTTCTGCTTCGTGTCTACTAAATGTGAGAAATGAACAACATTAGTGAGTCAATGAAAGAAAGAAAGAAAGAAAGATAAAGGGGAAAAAAATGGAGAAGAAACCACAAATTATTTTATAAAAAAAAGAATGGAAACAGATCAGAAGATGAAGAGGTATTTATTTAAAAACTAAAAGTTAAAGACCTTTTTTTTTTGGTAAGTAATATAGGTATAATAATATATAAGTTTCAATTTGAGTCTCAATTGATATGGTATTTATCCATCAAATTGTGGTTATATAATTTTATAACCTATTAAATTAGGACTCAAGATGAAACTTGGATATTAGAATCCCTAACATTATTACTTTTTTCATCTTAAAAAATATTGACGACTTAGAGGAAAAAGTTGTGATTTAAAAAAATAAAATAAAAAAATGTATAGAAAATATTTATTATTGAAAAAAAAATTGTTCAACCCCATAGAGTAATTAATAAGGGCATACTGATTATATATACACAATGCAAAATCAATATTTGCATCAAAGAAGTTATATTTTCTGGCGGCTTCAGCCTTTATTTACTTGTTTTATTCTTTTTATCTAACATCATTCGTCAATGCAGAATTTGTAGGTCATTCTTTCAATGTCAAAAGTGATATTAACTGACTCTGTGGGTGAATAGCAACACGTCCGAATAACTTTTCCTGGTACAATGGAAGATATGACCAATGAGTAATTATTAATTTATAAAAGGGGATAACCCGCCCCCCCCCCTCCACCCCCCCGCGCGCCGAATTTAGTTATGATAGAATAAATGAGACCTGATTGTCATGGAATCCCATCCACAGAGATTGGATGCCTGGGTCAATGCGGCTCTCCATTTGTGAACTTTTTGTGGCATGTCCCTGAAATCATTTTCATGTTCCACAAACGCGTCTCCAAAACTTCCAGTCTGGTTCCTTACGTTGGATGGATCCACATTGTAGAAAACCGGTATAACAGTTTGGCCCTTCCTTTTCTTGCATTCAAGAATCTTGACGAGTTCCTCCAAGCACCAAGTTGAAGAGGCATAACCTTTTGAGAAAATTATTACCGAAATCTTTGATTCTTCAATTGCATTCAAAAGGGCTGACGAAATGTCATCTCCTTTCTTAAGTTGTTCATCAATAAAGGTTTTTATTTTTTCTCGACAAAAGGCAGCAAAGAGATGGCTAGTAAAGTTGTTGCGAGTATCCTCCCCTCTGAAGCTGAGGAAGACATCGTATTTTCTTGGAGAGCAGAATGATGATGATAAAGCCATGTTCTAATATATGCGTGTGACAAAAAGAGATAGCAAGTATAAGTGTAATGAAAGGCGTACTATATGATAATCATGTGGAGGTGAGGTCAGTCTATTTATATGAACAAGTGGTTGGAGCTTTTAATCAGAGTGTTTTTGTTTAGGTGACTAAAAATAAAGAAAATTTGCACTTGCAGCTGTAGCTTTCTCTTACGGGTAACACAAATCTTTTTTTCCTCATGAGATAACTTTTGGCTGCTAATCTTTCATTGATGACTTTCCTGCCACCTTGGGGCCGGGTTAATTTCCTTGTATTTTCTTGGAGATTATGCACATCCACCGCCGCAAATGAGAAGTCTTCCTAAAGCTTACAATAGAAATGTTAATAAAATACACAAGTCATCATTTCTTTAGAGCAAACAAGAAAATAGTGACGGTGAAAAGGAAGAATATTACAGAGGTGAAAAGAAATAGCCGACGATACATTAATATATTTTTGTTTTAGCATGTGCATTGCATTAATTGTCAATTGCGGGTGGCCAACACACTGCACACTAAACCCTCTCAATGGGAACAGGGAATTTTTTTGATAGTTATCAAGGAAACATAAATGAACTCTATAATTATTCTAGCTCAGATATCAAAGCGGATTATGAAGAAAACGTCAGAAAATTCATTTGTAGTTGGTGGAGGAGATTGCCAATTTCCACATGTCCTAAAATTAATATATACTACTTACAATTTTATTATTTTTATAATATCTAATAATCTCAAACTATAATTTTACAATATTAATTTAGTTTTATATACACTTTTATTCATATTTATTATAAATTAAATAAATTGTGTAAATTAGTAATAAAAGTTTCTGTTGTTTTTACATATTTTTATAATAAATATATATTTTATATATGACTCATTTATCCCTCCTTCCTTTCTTTTCTTTTTTTTTTTTGCTAGAAGGGCTATTGGATATTTTAAAAACAGTAAATGGTCAGTGGTATGTATCTATTTTAGTACAAGAAAAACTGACAATCTCTCTATAATGTATGAGGATTAAACTGACAATCTCTCTATAATGTATGAGGATTAAAAAGATCATTTAAAATTTCTCATATCAATTTAACTTCTTCATTTTTCCCCTTCTAATTGCTCCCTTTACTTGTTCTCGTGGTAATAGAGATTTGTTTTCTATGCTTATACCATATTTAGGAGGAGTTTGATTTATATTGAGGGAAATTATCTCCCACCCATCTCAAGAGTATTAATAGTATGAGTAAATGCCACGAGTTTCTTATGATATCTTACTTCAAGTTTTAGTTTTATTTCAAGATTTTCTTAACCCCAAATCCATTTAAAAAGGTAAAACAATATTTTGAGATACCTTAGGAGAAAAATATTCAATTCTTGTAGATTTTTTAACAGTAGCTTATGAAATTGATAAAAAAGTGATTTGTTGATATAAGATTATATTGAGATATTATAAAAAGGAGGTGGTCTCTTACTACTATTGAAAGAAGAGAAACAAATTAGGAGAGCATATCATGAGCTTTACCCAGTAACAATTCTTGCATGCATATATTACACAATGTAAAGATTTAGAATTTTTTTGATTCTTTTAAAAAAGGATTTTTCCTTCATGCTTCGAAGGCCTTCTATTAGGTTTTTACGCTTATGGTTTTTGTTTAAAATAGGTATTAATATGATTTAATTTTTAAAAAATAGAAATAAAATCTTAATCATTTAGGAAATGAATGGCTTCAGACTTATTTAGGTTTTTTCAAGGTGGGGCGGCGTGAATGGACGGATGGTAGCAGAAATGACACTTGGCAAATGTTCAAAACAAGCAACTATATCAGGAAAAATAACAAGACTGCCCCGCGAATAATTTAACCAGAAAAATATCCAAGCCAGATCACCGTTTCCGCAATAATGATAACAACACTGCCCCACAAATCCAAGAACCTGATTACGGTGTTATTAGCAATAGTAACTAGTGAATTTATTATTAAAGACTCGCACACGTCAGCAATCTGATGAATGTTTTGGCCAGCCAGAATCCATTTTAACATTCCTGTGGGTGATTAAAGAAGTAAAGACTGGTTTGAATGGACTGATCAACAGTTGAAATGTTCAATAAAGTAGTTGACTAATCCTGACCATTAATTATTCCCGATGGAAAGGAGTTTTACAGTCAAGCACACTTTCCGAGACTCCTGGCCCGTAATTTTCCAAAATGTTCTCATTTTGTCCAGTTATTGTTCAAACATTTGTTTTATTTTTTTTGGAAAATTTGTTTTTGTCGTTTCAGAATTTTGTTCCTTTAATTGGACGATAATGATGAGTGCAGCATTGCTCATTATCAAATAAAATTTTTAATGTATTAAATTATTTAATCTTGATGTCGAAATCTGGATGAGTTGGTTAAATTTTAGATCTCTACATCAATATTAAAATTGTTTGGTGAGAAGCTGATGATTAGTTAGCACTATGAGTAGATTTTCTATGAGCAGATGTTCTGTGAGCAGACAACCCATGAGCAGATAGTTCATGAGCAGACGATCCATGAGCAGGCAATCCATGAGCAGATAACTAGTGAGCAGACTATATATTAGCAGATAACTCATGAGCAGATGATCCATGAGCAGATAACTCATGAGTAGACGATCCATGAGCAGATAACTCATTAGCAGATAATCCATGAGCAGATAATCCGTGAGCAGACTATCCATTAGCAGATAACTCATGAGCAGATGATCCATGAGCAGATAACTCATGAGTAGACGATCCATGAGCAGATAACTCATTAGCAGATAATCCATGAGCAGATAATCCGTGAGCAGACTATCCATTAGCAGATAACTCATGAGCAGACGATCCATGAGCAGATAACTCATGAGCGGATAATCTATAAGCAGACAACCCATGAGCAGACGATCCATGAGCAGATAACTTGTGAGCTTGTGAACACAACCAACAGTCAGGAGGTGCCAAAAGTTTTTCCGGCGAGAACCCTCCGACGCTCAAGTCAGCGATTCGGGTCTTACTTGGAAAAACCCATACCACAATTCATGTGGCTTAATTATGATTGCTTTAAACAAAAAATTTTTAAGTAAATTTAAAGGAAAATAATTCAAAATAATTAATCTTAAATAAATCATAGGCGAAAAGAAAAATTTCTCATTGGTAGAGAGAGAAAAAGGTCAANAAATCACAAGCGAAAGAGAAATTTCTCAGTGGTAGAAAGAGAAAAAGGTCCAATGGGTTCACTTGCTTAGAGAGAGAGAGAGCTAGAAGAATCCCCCTCCTTCCCCTTCCTAGGGTTTTTATAGGAAACTATAGCGGTTTTTATCCACTCTCCTAGAATTATCAAGAAAACTATTAATTTTCAGCCCACTAAGAATATGGTCCCTAATATTTTGGAGAAAATATTTTGACTGAATCGTGCTTCCTGGTAACTTCCTGGTCGAGGTGACCAATAACATCCTGGTCGAGATGATGTGCTCGAGTTCACCACATATTATTCTAGTCGATGTGACCCATAACATCCTGGTTGAGGTGATGTGTTCGAGGTTACCACATATTATTCTGGTCGAGGTGACCAATAACATCTTGGTCAAGGTGATCTGCTCGAGGTGACCAATAATATCCTGGTCGAGGTGATGTGCTAGAGGTCACCCAACAACATCATGGTCGAGATATTCTGCTTAACCATTTGCTCACTTTTACTTTGAGCAAACACTTTTATCTTGGTCACCCTATTTCATTCCCTAAACATTTAGTATTTGAAGATCATATTGACCCCAATTAATATAGATTTGAATTAAATAGAATCATTGAACGGCAAAATTTTTCCTATAAATATTTAATACAATTACATTATTAAGTCTCAATTCCAGAATTTTAATCAATTTAGAACAACTCCATAAGAGTTGATCAAATAATTTATACTCTGTTAAATGATAAAAATTTTCGAGGTTGGTGGTAGTTATATCACAAGAGAGTGACGCAGGCGCGCGTCATTTGCCTTTTTCTTTGTTTCTTGGAGTGAAAAACGTGTGGCGGTGGCCGCCGATAAAGGTAAAACAATAGAATGGAGAAAAGTTAATGAAGAAAATAGAAAGAAATGGAATTCTTCCATAACTTTTGATCGATGTTGCTTTCTTTCTTTCATTTTTATATCAATTTGATTATGGCTAAACTGTTTTAGTTTAATGATTATTGTTGAATTCTACCAGACAAAATTTACTATGCACGTTACCCTCTTGAACATTTTTTCGGTTGAAGAATATTTTCAAGTAAAGCACTCATCTTATGTTTTTAATTTGTTAGTAAAGTGTTGACTGAAAAAAAAAAGAAAAAGACAAACACACAAAATTAATCTTGACAATTATTTCAGATGAATGGAATTTTCCAAGTCAAGCACATCTTGAAAAGCTGAGAATGAATTCGTTTGCTTGATATGGAGAGAAGGAACTTATGGAAGTTCCAAGGAAAGAAAACACTAATTCTTACAAGGTTAATTTTGATATTAAAAGTCGACTAAGTATTGTTGCAGGGGGAGCGTTCTCATAAGTTAAATATTTTACTTTGAAAAGTGATTTAATTTTTATCTATTAGATCTTTTCAATTCAATGGTAAGACGGATTGAGACACGAATACTGCTTTTTGACTTTAAATTCTTACCATCTAATTGAATGGATCTAAATAATAAAACAAATTAAATCACATTTTTTAGTAAAAAAATTTAAGTTTAAGGGAACCTCACCTTATTTGTATAGTGGTTATGACTTTTAAAAATGTAGTTAACCTTTATAATTATTGTTTCTGACGGTTGAGATGATTTTATATTCGCAGTTATTTAATATTTTTTTATATTTTTATTATTTTTATCAAATTATTATTTAAAAATAATAATTAGAAAATATTAATATACTGGTTTTGCCTAGACCAATTCACTATTTTGTTTTAATTTTTAGAATTAAATCTTATATTAAGAAATTTAGGAGATATATAATTTACCAACCTAATTTGTCCTATCTTTAATTCTTATTTATATATTATTATTTTATATTCTATCAAATTCTCATTTTATAGTTGTCGCGCAACTCCTTATTGACATGGAAGCCATTAATGTTTTAATCAGATTTACTTTTATGTTCATTCATAAATGGCTCAAATTATTCCAAAGATTTTCAATTAAATCCTTAGAACTATTGGCAACAGTCTGACTCCCATAATTTGTACAAGTGGTTTTTTTTTTTCTTCATTTTCATGCAATTTTTTAGATTTTTTTTGGGGGGGGGGGGGGGGGTAATCACTATTATTCTAGATAGTTTGTGGTACATGATTATTTGGATTATTGAGCAAGATAGGATAAGTAATAGTCAACCAACTAAAATTCATTTATAAACAGACTTCTTATTACTAGTGTTTAATTTGAAGGTGGTATTTCTTAAAATTGGGTCATCTTGGACAAAACTATTGGGGCAGAAATATCAGCTACGTTGTTTTGAACCGGGTTAGTCCATGTCCATTCGATCAGTGCGTATTTTGAGCCCAATATGATTTTGCTGATTTGACTGTCCGTTGGCCCAATATTTCACGCTATTTCATGGGTTATGCACTAGCTTTTATTAACCAATTTAGCCCTTCCGTATGCGGAAATTATGGGAAAATTAAAAAACAAAACAAAACAAAACAAAAGGGTAAATAAGGTGAAATAAGATTGAAACTTGAAAGTGTGTGCCGGAGAAGCGTGAACCCTCTAATTGTATCATATACATATAATTGACAATACCATAAAGGCTTAAGATAAGAATAAAAATTCAATTTGATACAAATGCAATAATTCTACCAATTCATTTCCATATTCGCAAAGTTCCTCATACGACTCCCATCATTGACTTTCTTCTGTACTCTTGGAATTTATTTTTAATCACCCAGTAATAATGCTCGTGACAAAATGATGATATACATTGTGCTTTAAATTATCACATGAAATTTTCCATACACACATCATCATTCAGTTATAATATAATTGGCGAGGGTGAGGTGGTGACCAATATGGAAAGCTATGATCACGTCCATTAACTAACCGTTAACATTTATTACTAAATTTAGAGTTAATTCCGATCTAAATATGAAAGCAATCTTGTAGCCTAAATTTATATTCTATTCTCCTCATCACTCAGAAAATGGATACACATTCATATCTTCAAATTCTTGCACTATTAGTTATCTCTCTCGGCTACATTTTTTCAGCTGCAGAAGCTCAGGATCAAACTGCAGGTTTCGGTTATGTTATTCGATCATCTACCAATGATTCCTCCTCACTGACTGCTGATCTTGCCCTCATCAAGAGCTCCTCCGTTTTTGGTCCTGATATTCAGAATCTCAGTCTTTTTGCAAGGTGTTTCAAAAGAGTTGTTTTTATTCATTTATTTTATCATTTTATGCGTACATATATATATATATACACATGATTCTATTGCTTCACTGCAGCTACGAAACAAAAGGTCGTTTGAGAGTCCGAATTGTCAAATAAAGTGGCCATCTAGATGGTATAAAGCAGCCATCTACATGGTCAGCAACAATTTGTTCAAACAAAAAGAAGAAGAATTTGGTAGCAGCAAATATGGAATGAAGAAAATTGAAAAAGAAGAAGTTTGAAGAAGAAAATGGGGAACACGATTTTGACAAGAAAAAAAAATTAATTATTATTTTAATACTCAATTTTGGCTATATAAAGGGAGCTCTTCATTTGGTTTTCTGCATCCAATTCCATTCAGAGAGCAATTTAGCAGTTGAGAGAGAGTTTAGTGAGCTTGTATTTATAAGCTCTTGTTATAGCAATTTAGAGAGTTTGGGTGTATTGTGGTTTTGGGAAGTGAGCTAAAATACTACAATACTTGTAACTCATTTTTACTAGTAAAATATTTCCTTCTGTCTTTGCCCGTGGACGTAGGCTAAAAGTCGAACCACGTAATTTCTGGTGTCCTCTATTGTGCTTGTTCTTTATTTTTCTTTCAATTTTATTTTAGCTGCGGTTTTGCTTCACCCACCAATTTCCTAACAGTGGTATCAGAGCTATTGGTTGTATTTTTTGGAGTCGGGTACTGTTCACGTATACGGTACTATTCACATATACGGTACTGTTCACGTATACAATACTATTCACGTATACGGCACTGTTCACATATACAGTACTATTCACAAGAAACGGTGGGAGCGATCCAAGAATTTTGCGGTGCAAAACAGGGAATAATGGTGTGAGTAAAACAACTGTGTGGTTTTGTACATGTTTAGGAAAGTTCTGTCACAAAGGCGATAAGAGCTTAAGGAGTCTGGGTTTTAACTGGGACCATTGTGACCCCTCCAGTCTTTCTTGGGAACTTTCCTGGTGTGCATTCTCACACATACTCACAACTATTCAAATTGGTATACTAGCTTGTGTGCGGTATTTATCAACAAAATGACGGCAAAATATGAAATTGAGAAGTTTAACGGAAATAATTTTTCATTGTGGAAAATGAAGATGAAAGCAGTGTTGAGGAAAAATAATTGCTTGGCAGCAATTGGAGAAAGGCCCATGGAGATAACTGATGACAAGTGGAACGAGGTAGACGGCAACGCCATTTCTGATCTATACTTGGCACTTGCAGACGGAGTATTATCCAGTGTGGCAAAGAAAAATACAGCGAGGGAAATATGAGATACTCTCACAAAATTATACGAGGCCAAGTCACTACACAACAAAATCTTCTTGAAGAGGAAACTCTATACTCTTTGAATGGCGGAATCTACAATGGTGACCGATCACATCAATACCTTGAAGACTCTATTTTCACAACTCACAACGTTGGGTCATAATATAGAGGAAAATGAACGTGCAGAACTTCTACTTCAAAGTCTACCAGATTCGTATGATCAACTCATCATCAACCTGACAAACAACAATCCAGCGGATAGTCTAGTTTTCGATGATGTTGCAGCCTTCGTATTAAATGAGGAGAGCATGCGGAAAAATAAGGAAAACAGACAAGTAAGTTCGCAGCAAGCGGAAGCGCTATCGGTGACGAGAGGGAGATCAACGGAACGTGGCCCCAGTGGGAGTCAAAATCATGGTAGATCAAAATCCAAAAGTAAGAAAAATATTAAATGCTACAACTGTGGCAAGAAATGGCACGTCAAGAAAGAGTGTTGGAGTAACCAGAAGAGAAGAGAGGGCAAAGAACCTGAGTCATCAAATGCTCAGGGGTGTGTAGCAAGTACCTCGGATGATGGCGAAATTCTCTACAGTGAGGCAACAACTGTTTCAGAAGGCAGAAAACGACTTTCTGATGTCTGGCTTATAGACTCAGGAGCTACCTGGCACATGACCTCTCGGAGAGAATGGTTCCACACATATGAACCTATCTCAGGAGGATCTGTATATATGGGTAACGATCATGCCTTGGAGATCGCTGGTATTGGTACTATCAAAATAAAAATGTTTGATGGTACAATTCGCACAATTGGGGAGGTACGACATGTCAACGGCCTGAAGAAAAATCTATTGTCTTTGGGACAAATAGACAATCATGGGTGCAAAACTCATGTGGAGAATGGAATTATGAAGATTGTTAAAGGCGCGCTTGTATTGATGAAGGCAGAAAAGATCGGTGCTAATCTATTCATGCTTAAAGGAGAAACACTACAGGAGGCTGATGCGTGTGTCGCATCAAATGGAGAAGAGTCAACGATGATGTGGCATCTCAAACTTGGTCACATGTCAGAACAAAGTTTAAAGATTCTCTCTGAGCGAAAATTACTTCCGGGGCTCAAATCGGTAAGTTTCCCATTTTGCGAGCATTGTGTTACAAGTAAACAACATAGATTAAAATTTAGTAGATCTATTGCTAGAAGTAAATGCATTCTAGACTTGATTCATTCTGATGTTTGGGAATCACCGGATATATCCATGGGAGGTGCAAAGTACATGGTGACTTTCATTGATGATTATTCCAGAAGATGTTGGGTGTATCCAATTAAGAAAAAGTTAGGTATTTCTAGTGTTTAAAGAATACAAAGCGCGGGTGGAACTTGAATCTGGTAAAAAAATCAAGTGCTTGAGGATAGATAATGGTGGAGAGTATACAGACGGCGAGTTTCTTGCTTTCTGTAAGCAAAAAGGTATTCAGAGGCAGTTCACAGTGGCATACATTCCTCAACGAAACGGAGTGGCGGATCAGATGAACAAAACTCTTACAGAAAGAATAAGAGCTATGTTAAAGACTGCTGGTTTACCCAATTCATTCTGGGCATAAGCAGCCAAAAATGCCAGTTATATAGTAAATCGGTCGCCATCTACA
Source organism: Citrus medica (assembly GCA_002013955.2). NCBI lineage: Eukaryota > Viridiplantae > Streptophyta > Magnoliopsida > Sapindales > Rutaceae > Citrus > Citrus medica. Next base: position 156,345 of record MKYO02026004.1, on the reverse strand, counting down.
ACTATTGGGTTGAAGACGGCGATGGAGATGTGGACTGGAAAGTCAGCTGATTATTCCTGTCTACATGCATTTGGATGTCCTGTGTACGTGATGTACAATGCCCAAGAAAGAACAAAGCTGAATCCAAAATCTAGAAGATGTATCTTCTTAGGGTATGCTGATGGAGTAAAGGGGTATCGTCTGTGGGATTCCACTACCCACAAGATCGTCATCAACAGAGATGTTATTTTTGTAGAAGATCAACTGTAAAGGAAAGATGAGAATGATAGCACTGTAAAAGAAAAGTCAGAAACTGTGCCGGTATATGTGGAAAATAATCAAGATGATTCAGATTCTTTTGAAGCAGCACCAGAACACGAGGAACAAGAACCAGTCGAGTCCGAGGCTCCAGAAGTTCGTCGATCAACTCGTGAGAGACGACCACCAACGTGGCACTCGGAGTATGTCACAGAGATCAACGTTGCATACTGTCTTCTAACAGAGGATGGAGAGCCTTCAACTTTCCATGAAGCTTTAAACAGTTCAGATGTTGCTTTGTGGATGACAGCAATGCAGGGAGAAATTGAAGCTCTACACAAGAACAAGACATGGGAACTTGTACCACTACCACGTGGAAAAAAAGCCATTGGAAACAAATGGNTTGCTTGGCAGTAATTGGAGAAAGGTCCATGGAGATAACTGATGACAAGTGGAACGAGGTAGATGGCAACGCCATTTCTGATCTACACTTGGCACTTACAGACAGAGTATTATCCAGTGTTGCGGAGAAAAATACAGCGAAGGAAATATGAGATACTCTCACAAAATTGTACGAGGCCAAATCACTACACAACAAAATCTTCTTGAAGAGGAAACTCTATACTCTTTGAATGGCGGAATCTACAATGGTGACCGATCACATCAACACCTTGAAGACTCTATTTTCACAACTCACAATGTTGGATCATAATATAGAGGAGAATGAACGTGCAGAGCTTCCACTTCAAAGTCAACTAGATTCATATGATCAACTCATCATCAACCTGACGAACAACAATCCAGCGGACAGTCTAGTTTTCGACGATGTTGCAGCCTTCGTATTAAATGAGGAGAACATGTAGAAAAATAAGAAAAACAGACAAGCAAGTTCACAGCAAGCGGAGGCGCTATCAGTGACGAGAGGGAGATCAACGGAATGTAGCCCTAGTGGGAGTAAAAATCATGGTAGATCAAAATCCAAAAGTAAGAAGAATGTTAAATGCTACAACTGTGGCAAGAAATGGCACATCAAGAAAGAGTATTGAAGTAACCAGAAGAGAAGAGAGAGTAAAGAACCTGAGTCATCAAATGCTCCGGGTTGTGTAGCAAGTACTTCAGATGATGGCGAAATTCTCTACAGCGAGACAATAATTATTTCAGAAGGTAGAAAACAACTATCTGATGTCTGGCTTATAGACTCGGGAGCTGCCTGGCAAATGACCTCTATGAGAGAATGGTTCCACACATATGAACTTATCTCAGGAGGATCTGTACACATGGATAATGATCATGCCTTAGAGATCGCTGGTATTGGTACTATCAAAATAAAAATATTTGATGGTACAATTCGCACAATTGGGGAGGTATAACATGTCAACGGCCTGAAGAAAAATTTATTATTTTTGGGATAAATGGATAGTCATGGGTATAAAACTCATGCAGAGAATGAAATTATGAAGATTGTTAAAGGAGCGCTTGTATTGATGAATGCAGAAAAGATCGGTGCTAATCTATTTATGCTTAAAGGAGAAACACTACAGGAGGCTGATGCGTGTGTCGCATCAAATGAAGAAGAGTCAACGATGATGTGGCATCTTAAACTTAGTCAAATGTCAGAACAAGATTTGAAGATTCTCTTTGAGCGAAAATTATTTCCGGGGCTCAAATCGGTAAGTTTACCATTTTGCAATCATTGTGTTATAAGTAAGCAGCATAGACTAAAATTCAGTAGATCTATTGCTAGAAGTAAATGCATTCTAGACTTGATTCATTCTGATGTTTGAGAATCACCGGATATATCCATGAGATGTGCAAAGTACATGGTGACTTTCATTGATGATTATTCCAGAAGATGTTGGGTGTATCTAATTAAGAAAAAGTCAGATGTATTTTCAGTGTTTAAAGAATACAAAGCACGGGTGTAACTTGAATCTGGTAAAAAGATCAAGTGCTTGAGCACAGATAATGGTAGAGAGTATACAGACGGCGAGTTTCTTGCTTTCTATAAGCAATAAGATATTCAGAGGCTGTTCACGGTGACATACACTCCTCAACAAAACGGAGTGGCGGAGCGGATGAATATAACTCTTACAGAAAGAATAAGAGCTATGTTGAGGATTGCTGGTCTACCCAATTCATTTTGGGCAGAAGCAGCCAAAACAGCTTGTTATTTAGTAAATCAATCGCCATCTACAGCTATTGGGCTGAAGACAACGATAGAGATGTGGACTGAAAAACCAGCTGATTATTCTTACATACATGCATTTGGATGTCCTGTGTACGTCAATGCCTAAGAAAGAACAAAGTTGGATGCAAAATCTAGAAGATGTATCTTCTTGGGATATGCTGATGGAGTAAATGGGTATAGTCTGTGGGACCCCACTGCCCACAAAATCGTCATCAATAGAGATGTTATTTTTGTAGAAGATCAATTGCAAATGAAAGATGGAGATGATGGCACTGTAAAAGAAAAGTCAAAGACTGTGCCAGTATATGTGGAAAATAATCTAGAAGATTCAGATTCTTCTGAAGCAACACCAGAGTACGAGAAACAAGAACCAGTCGAGTCTGAAGCTCCAGAAGTTCGTCGGTCAACTCGTGAGAGACGACCGCCAGCGTGGCACTCGAGTATGTTACAGAGATCAACGTTGCGTACTGTCTTCTAACAGAGGATGAAAGAAAAGACTAGACATTGGACAAGCAGTGGGAACAGTCAGTCGATACATGGCGAATCCTGGTGGAGAACATTGGATAGCTGTGAAGAGGATTCTGAGATACATAAACGGAACCTCCTATCTTACATTATGTTATGGAGGATCAGAATTTACTGTCAGAGGCTATGTGGATTCAGATTTTGCAGGAGATCTTGATAAAAGAAAATCCACTACTAGTTATGGTTTATACTTGCAGGAGCAGCTGTAAGCTGGGTTTCAAAACTGCATACCGTTGTGGCTTTATCTACAATAGAAACAGAGTACATGGTAGCTACACAAGCTTGCAAGGAAGCTATTTGGATACAAAGGTTATTGGAGGAGCTCGAGCACAAACAAGAGAAAATTTCTGTGTTTTGTGATAGTCAGAGTGTCTTGCACATTGCAAGGAATCCAGCCTTTCATTCTAGGACAAAACACATAGGAGTTCAGTATCACTTCGTTCGAGAAGTAGTGGAAGATGAAAGTGTGGATTTACAGAAAATCCATACGAAGGAGAACCTAGCAGATGTTTTGACCAAGCCGATAAATACTGATAAGTTTGTCTGGAGTAGATCTTCTTGTGGCCTAGCAGCAACGTAAGCAACATGACTACGGCGAAGCAGAAAGGATGATGTGGAGATTGATTGATTTTCAATCTAATCTCCAAGTGGGAGAAAGTTAAAAGTCATGGCTGGCACCGGCCATCTAGATGGCCGGTGCCATGCCATTCAACACGGCCCGCCATTATTGGTGGTGCCGTGTTGACTTGTTTTATTAAAAAAAAAAAAAGAGCCAAAATTTTGGCTATATAAAGAGGGCTTCCCACCCTCATTTTTCATTCAATTAAGAGAGAATAATTTAGCATTTGAGAGAGATTAGAGAGCTTGAAATTATAAGCTCTTGTTATAGTAATTTGAGAGTTTGGGTGTATTGGGTTTTTTGCGAAGCGAACTAAAATACTACAATACTTGTAACTCCTTTTTACTAGTAAAATATTTCCTTCTGTCTTCGCCCGTGGACGTAGGCTAAAAGTCGAACCACGTAATTTCTGGTGTCCTTTATTGTGCTTGTTCTTTATTTTTCTTTCAATTTTATTTTAGCTGCGGTCTTGCTTCACCCACCAATTTCCTAACAATGGTATCAGAGCTATTGGTTGTATTTTTTGGAGTCGGGTACTGTTTACGTATACGGTACTATTCACATATACGGTACTGTTCACGTATACAGTACTATTCACGTATACGGCACTGTTCACATATACGGTACTATTCACAAGAAACGGTGGGAGCGATCCAAGAATTTTGCGGTGCAAAACAGGGAATAATGGTGTGAGTAAAACAACTGTGTGGTTTTGTACATGTTTAGGAAAGTTCTGTCACAAAGGCGATAAGAGCTTAAGGAGTCTGGGTTTTAACTGGGACCATTGTGACCCCTCCAGTCTTTCTTGGGAACTTTCCTGGTGTGCATTCTCACACATACTCACAACTATTCAAATTGGTATACTAGCTTGTGTGCGGTATTTATCAACAAAATGACGGCAAAATATGAAATTGAGAAGTTTAACGGAAATAATTTTTCATTGTGGAAAATGAAGATGAAAGCAGTGTTGAGGAAAAATAATTGCTTGGCAGCAATTGGAGAAAGGCCCATGGAGATAACTGATGACAAGTGGAACGAGGTAGACGGCAACGCCATTTCTGATCTATACTTGGCACTTGCAGACGGAGTATTATCCAGTGTGGCAAAGAAAAATACAGCGAGGGAAATATGAGATACTCTCACAAAATTATACGAGGCCAAGTCACTACACAACAAAATCTTCTTGAAGAGGAAACTCTATACTCTTTGAATGGCGGAATCTACAATGGTGACCGATCACATCAATACCTTGAAGACTCTATTTTCACAACTCACAACGTTGGGTCATAATATAGAGGAAAATGAACGTGCAGAACTTCTACTTCAAAGTCTACCAGATTCGTATGATCAACTCATCATCAACCTGACAAACAACAATCCAGCGGACAGTCTAGTTTTCGACGATGTTGCAGCCTCCGTATTAAATGAGGAGAGCAGGCGGAAAAATAAGGAAAACAGACAAGCAAGTTCGCAGCAAGCGGAGGCGCTATCGGTGACGAGAGGGAGATCAACGGAACGTGGCCCCAGTGGGAGTCAAAATCATGGTAGATCAAAATCCAGAAGTAAGAAGAATGTTAAATGCTACAACTGTGGCAAGAAAGGGCACGTCAAGAAAGAGTGTTGGAGTAACCAGAAGAGAAGAGAGGGCAAAGAGCCTGAGTCATCAAATGCTCAGGGGTGTGTAGCAAGTACCTCGGATGATGGCGAAATTCTCTACAGTGAGGCAACAACTGTTTCAGAAGGCAGAAAACGACTTTCTGATGTCTGGCTTATAGACTCAGGAGCTACCTGGCACATGACCTCTAGGAGAGAATGGTTCCACACATATGAACCTATCTCAGGAGGATCTGTATATATGGGTAACGATCATGCCTTGGAGATCGCTGGTATTGGTACTATCAAAATAAAAATGTTTGATGGTACAATTCGCACAATTGGGGAGGTACGACATGTCAACGGCCTGAAGAAAAATCTATTGTCTTTGGGACAAATGGATAGTCATGGGTACAAAACTCATGTGGAGAATGGAATTATGAAGATCGTTAAAGGTGCGCTTGTATTGATGAAGGCAGAAAAGATCAGTGCTAATCTATTCATGCTTAAAGGAGAAACACTACAGGAGGCTGATGCGTGTGTCGCATCAAATGGAGAAGAGTCAACGATGATGTGGCATCTCAAACTTGGCCACATGTCAGAACAAGGTTTGAAGATTCTCTCTGGGCGAAAATTGCTTCCGGGGCTCAAATCGGTAAGTTTACCATTTTGCGAGCATTGTGTTACAAGTAAGCAGCATAGATTAAAATTTAGTAGATCTATTGCTAGAAGTAAATGCATTCTAGACTTGATTCATTCTGATGTTTGGGAATCACCGGATATATCCATGGGAGGTGCAAAGTACATGGTGACTTTCATTGATGATTATTCCAGAAGATGTTGGGTGTATCCAATTAAGAAAAAGTCAGATGTATTTCCAGTGTTTAAAGAATACAAAGCGCGGGTGGAACTTGAATCTGGTAAAAAGATCAAGTGCTTAAGGACAGATAATGGTGGAGAGTATACAGACGGCGAGTTTCTTGCTTTCTGTAAGCAAGAAGGTATTCAGAGGCAGTTCACGGTGGCATACACTCCTCAACAAAATGGAGTGGCGGAGCGGATGAACAGAACTCTTACAGAAAGAATAAGAGCTATGTTGAAGACTGCTGGTCTACCCAATTCATTCTGGGCAGAAGCAGCCAAAACTGCCTGTTATATAGTAAATCGGTCGCCATCTACAGCAATTGGGTTGAAGACAGCGATGGAGATGTGGACTGGAAAGCCAGCTGATTATTCTTACCTACATGCATTTGGATGTCCTGTGTACGTGATGTACAATGCCCAAGAAAGAACAAAGCTGGATCCAAAATCTAGAAGATGTATCTTCTTGGGATATGTTGATGGAGTAAAGGGGTATCGTCTGTGGGACCCCACTGCCCACAAGATCGTCATCAGCAGAGATGTTATTTTTGTAGAAGATCAACTGCAAAGAAAAGATGGAGATGATGGCACTGGAAAAGAAAAGTCAGAGACTGTGCCGGTATATGTGGAAAATAATCCAGAAGATTCAGATTCTTCTGAAGCAGCACCAGAGCACGAGGAACAAGAACCAGTCGAATCCGAGGCTCTAGAAGTTCGTCGATCAACTCGCGAGAGACGACTGCCAGCGTGGCACTCGGAGTATGTCACAGAGATCAATGTTGCATACTGTCTTCTAACAGAGGATGGAGAGCCTTCAACTTTCCATGAAGCTTTAAACAGTTCAGATGTTGTTTTGTGGATGACAGCAATGCAGGAAGAAATTGAAGCTCTACACAAGAACAAGACATGGGAACTTGTACCACTACCACGTGGAAGAAAAGCCATTGGAAACAAATGGGTCTACAAGATCAAACGTGATGGCAATGACCAAGTGGAGCGGTATCGTGCGAGATTGGTGGTGAAAGGATATGCTCAGAAAGAAGGTATTGACTTCAACGAGATATTTTCTCCGGTGGTTCGACTCACAACAGTCAGAGTAGTCTTGGCAATGTGTGCTACATTTGACTTACATCTAGAGCAGTTAGATGTGAAAACTGCATTTCTTCATGGAGAACTTGAAGAAGAAATATATATGCTCCAACCAGAAGGTTTTGCAGAAACAGGAAAGGAGAACTTGGTTTGCAGGTTGAACAAATCTCTATACGGTCTCAAACAGGCGCCGAGGTGTTGGTATAAGAGATTTGATTCCTTCATCATGAGCCTTGGATACAACAGACTCAGTTCAGACCATTGTACATATTACAAGAGGTTTGAAGATAATGATTTCATCATTTTGCTGTTGTACGTGGATGACATGTTGGTAGCAGGCCCCAACAAAGATCGAGTCCAAGAATTAAAGGCACAGTTGGCTAGGGAGTTTGAAATGAAGGACTTGGGACCAGCAAACAAGATTCTAGGGATGCAAATTCACCGAGACAGAAATAACAGGAAGATTTGGCTTTCACAGAAAAATTACTTGAAGAAAATCTTGCGGCGCTTCAACATGCAAGATTGTAAGTCAATTTCTACCCCACTTCCTGTTAATTTCAAATTATCCTCAAGTATGTGTCCTAGCAATGAAGCAGAGAGGAAGGAGATGTCTCGAGTACCGTATGCATCAGCAGTGGGAAGTTTGATGTTCGCTATGATATGTACAAGACCGGACATTGCACAAGCAGTGGGAGCAGTCAGTCGATACATGGCGAATCCTGGTGGAGAGCATTGGATAGCTGTGAAGAGGATTCTGAGATACATCAGAGGAACCTCAGATGTTGCATTATGTTATGGAGGATCAGAGTTTACTGTCAGGGGCTATGTGGATTCAGATTTTGCAGGAGATCTTGATAAAAGAAAATCCACTACTGGTTATGTGTTTACACTTGCGGGAGCAGCTGTAAGCTGGGTTTCGAAACTGCAGACCGTTGTGGCTTTATCTACAACAGAAGCAGAATACATGGCAGCTACACAAGCTTGCAAGGAAGCTATTTGGATACAAAGATTATTGGAGGAGCTCGGGCACAAACAACAAAAAATTCCTGTGTTTTGTGACAGTCAGAGTGCCTTGCACATTGCAAGGAATCCAGCCTTTCATTATAGGACAAAGCACATAGGAGTTCAGTATCACTTCGTTCATCAAGTAGTGGAAGATGGAAGTGTGGATTTACAGAAAATCCATACCAAAGAGAACCTAGCAGATGTTTTGACCAAGCCGATAAATACTGATAAATTTGTTTGGAGTAGATTCTCTTGTGGCCTAGCAACAACATAGGCAACATGACTATGGCAAAGCAGAAAGGATGGTGTGGAAATTAATTGATTCTCAATTAAATCTCCAAGTGGGAGAAATGTCAAATAAAGTGGCCATCTAGATGGTATAAAGCAGCCATCTAGATGGTCATCAATAATTTGTTCAAACAAGAAGAAGAAGAATTTGGCAACAACAAATATGGAATGAAGAAAATTGAAAAAGAAGAAGTTTGAAGAAAAAAATAGGGAACACGATTTTGACAAGAAAAAAAAATTAATTATTATTTTAATAGCCAATTTTGGCTATATAAAGGGAGCTCTTCATTTGGCTTTCTGCATCCAATTCCATTCAGAGAGCAATTTAGCAGTTGAGAGAGAGTTTAGTGAGCTTGAATTTATAAGCTCTTGTTATAGTGATTTAGAGAGTTTGAGTGTATTGGGGTTTTGGGAAGTGAGCTAAAATACTACAATACTTGTAACTCATTTTCACTAGTAAAATATTTCCTTCTGTCTTCGCCCGTGGACGTAGGCTAAAAGCCAAACCACGTAATTTCTGGTGTCCTTTATTGTGCTTGTTCTTTATTTTTCTTTCAATTTTATTTTACCTGCGGTCCTGCTTCACCCATCAATTTCCTAACATGAATAACAGATTCAAAGAACAAAAGATGGGAAATTCCTGAAGATATAATAGCCCGCCAATCGAACTCCACGTGGAACCATCAATTCCTCTCGGACCCCGAATCCGATTTGGTCTTCAACCTCCATAACGCCACCCCATTCGGCTTCTCCGTCACCCGCAGGTCCTCCGGTGAAGTTCTTTTCGACACCTTACCAAACGCCTCGAGTACTGATAGTGTCTTGGTGTTTAAAGATCAGTACATTCAGCTATCTTCCGCTTTGCCATCACAAGGCTCTGATCTTTACGGACTCGGACACCGCATGAAGAAGACATTCAAGCTGAAGCCTGACCAGAAACAGATAACTTTGTGGAATGCTGACATAGCAGCAGCAGCTGTTGATGTTAACCTCTATGGCGCTCACCCTTTTTACATTGATTTGAGATCCCCAAATGGGACAACTCATGGTGTCTTGCTACTTAACAGCAATGGCATGGATGTTGTTTACACTAGTGACAGAATTAACTTAACTTGCTCTTCAGAAACTCCGGCTGGTTTCATTGTGGAACAGACCACATGGAACTCCTTCAAGTGCTTATTTGGATCCTCTCCTACAAGACCATGAAAAGTAGGAAGAAGATGAATCATCCCAGATTTGAGTTCAAAGTTTACATGAGGGTTTGGATTCTCAATGCATAGGGGTTGCTGGTCCAAGTTAGGAGCTGCCAACTCTTTAAGTGTTCGGTTGTTATTCTGAGCCATTGGTTCGGGTTCTGGGCTGCTTGGCTCTGTCTTTGGGAGTGGAATGTGGATGGCAAAATCGAGTTCTGAATATGATGAGGTTGCTCTAAGTTGTTCGAGTTTCAATCGAATGTCCTTTATGCTCATGAAAATCTAAATATAGAACAAAAAATAACCAATTAAAATAAAGTAAATAAATAAGATGAGAAAAGAAATAAAAATAAAAATAATAAAATAAAACGAGTGATAATAAACAAACTAGACGCTAGTCCCCGGCAACGGCGCCAAAAATTTGGTAGTGTCGTTAAGGTGCACCAAATTTAAAACCTTACCACTAATATAAATAATTAGTACAGAGCGAGTAAGGATCGATCCCACAGAGACTATGCTAGTTATATTTATTTATCAACTCTAAAGCAAGATTTAAAATAAAATAATAGTAGTAATAATAGAAATTAATCTAACTAAAGAAAATGCCAATTATAAATAAAAAGGGGGGTTTATGAATTTTTAACTAAATAGTAAGAAATAAAGAAATTAAAACTACGAACAAGAAAAAACTCTAGTTAAAGGAAAAAGAAATAATAATGATGAAAACTTTGGTTAAAGGATCATTCGCCACCACCAAACATGCACATAATATATCAATTCTATCATCAATTTATATTGAAACTATCAACCGTAGACAACAATAAGCTCTGTTAGTCTCAATCTTTCCTTAGTGTGTCGTTAGGCAAAACAAGCTCTTCACCTAATCTCTAACCATTAAATAATTTAAAACAAGCTCTTTAAATTTAAGATAATGGAAGCATTAAACAAAGAAAGATATTAGGTTAATCTAGGCAATAAACACACAAGCTCGGATTATTTAACCTAGGTTATGTTCTCCAATTGAAATCACTGATTCCAACCTGCTACTTATGATTAAAATATCAAGACAATTACGGATCAAGAATTTTAATCTAGCAATAGAATTTATTCAAGTCCTATCTAATTGGCCACTCAAATAAAACAAGAATAAACCATGAACATTAATTATAGAAGAACATAAACAATCTCAATTAAATAAATTGAATGATAGAATTTAAATTTAATTGCATAGCATGTTTAGGGTTTTGAATTCACCCTCAACCAAATAAAAATTTAGCCTAACATAATTGAATTGGGAATAAGAGAATTGACAAAACCAATCATGGAGATTAATTCAAGCGGCTGCTGATTTTTCTCTTCTCCTTGCGCCTGTTGATTTTTTTCTCTGCCCGAATTGCGTCTGCACCCCCCTCTCGCTCTCTGGCAGCTCTCCTTTTATAATGCTAGTTGACTGAATTCTTCTCCAACAAGTCTAAAGAAATCCTGTTTCAATTCTAATTGAAATCCTTTTTCAATTCTAATTGAAATCCTTTTCCAATTCTAATTGAAATCATTTTCTAATTCTAATTGAAATCCTTTTTATTTTCAATTCTAATTGAAATCCTTTTCCAATTTGAACTTTTATTCCTTTTTATCCACAATCTCCAATTAATTCCCTATTCAATAAAATAATATAACTAATTAAAAATAATAAATAAAAATAACTAGCAAATATATAATAAAGGGTAAAATATGTATATTAATTAATTCCCTATTTAATTAAAAATTAACTAAAATAACTAGAATATTTAAGATCAAAACAAGAAAAAGATGGAGAAATTAATAACAAAATATATGAAAAATATGCACTTATCAAATTTCATTTCATTTTAATAAAAAAATTTTGATATGCCATTTCAATTAATTTTTGTGATATTTCGGGGCCTCATCGCACATCTACATATACGGGAGCATATTATTTTTTCACTATTGTTGATGACCATACTCGTTGTACTTGGGTTTACCTCTGGCGGCACAAGTTTGAAGCTTTTCAATTATTAAAAAACTTTTACTTCTTGATCAAGACACAATTTCATAGACAAATTAAAAAAATTTGTATTGATTAAAGAAGTGAATTTTTATCAAATCAGATGCAATCTTTTTTTCATGAGCATGGCATCTTGCATGAACGCACTTGTGTTGAAACATCTCAACAAAATGGGGTAGCAGATGATGGTTGTCGAAGCCAGCAAAAATAAATACCTACTCTAAATAAATTGTGTATAGTGATTGAGCAGAGTCGTGTCCACAGAGATCGGTAATTATTTAAATCATTTTAAAATGTAAAACGTAAAATGGGGGAATTGTTGACAATAATAGAAATCAAATTAAAATAACAAGAATGCAAATTAAAGTTGTAATTCAAATTAGAAAAAGCTCTGGTTGAAGGAATTAACTCAGCTTGATTCGACTACTGATCATTGATTCAAATATAAATTATTACTACTTATGAATAGACCAGTTATAGCTACTGAGACCCTCTGATAGCCAATCTCTCCTTAACTAGTCGATAACCAAGGTACGACTGTTGGTTATTGTTGTGCAAATTTTAATGAACTCGCAAGCGCACGAATCTATTGTAATATAGACTAATGGTGACGAGTGTCGATCCCACGAGGAGGTGGATTTTAATTATATATAGAATTAATTTTGTATGAGATGATTGGATTTGTGGTGGAAATGATTTGGAATATGCTAAAACTTAAATTAAAATGACGAGAATAAATTCTGAAATTGGAATTGAAATGGCGAGAATAAATTGAAGAGAATTCTATTGAAATGACGTACTTGGGTATCTGGATCCGTATCAACATGCATCATGGGCTAAATAATCCGTATTAATG
>MKYO02026004.1:57775-135044 GCA_002013955.2 Citrus medica | reverse complement strand
ATTTTTCCTTTTATGCTCCTCCTAAGGTTTTTGACCGTCCTGAGTTCAAAAATGATGTCCGTTTTGCCATCTGATCTCTCGTTTATTGTGAAATGACCATAATGCCCCTAAAATACATAAAATACTTAATTAAAATAAAACGCATGGAATTAAATAAAAAGAATGTTAAATTCATAAAAGTAAAGATGTTAGTAAAACTTGTAGTGTAAAATGACGATTTTCTCCTTCATAAATATACATTTTCTAACACTCAACAGTTATTTCCCTAATCAATAGACAACCCCAGGTACGATCATAGGATTTAATCAATTGATAGCCTGAAAAACCAGAGAGATCCAAATCCTAATCAACAAGCGCATATGATGGTTCATTTAAATTAGATTGTTTATTTTCATAACACAACTCACTGCTATGTTATTTGTCACAAACATTAAAATCTTCATACGATGAATCCTTTAATTGACAATAGATTAAGTTGATAATTAAATAGTGGCCAGTTATCTAATGAACAAACATAATCATGAAAATAATTCAGAGAATAAAAAAATACCCAAAAAGTAATAAAACAATTAAAGCATAAGAAAGATCTTACAGTAGTGATGAATCAAAGCTTCATTAACCTTCAACCAAAATAATAAATTTAGTTCTTCATAGAAAGAAGAGAATAATTTAGATCTAGGGTTTCTTTTCTTTTCTAAATCTCTCTAATCCCTTTTTTCACAATAGATTCCTCCCTTAAATACTCTCTCTCTCTTCTCATTTAGAGTTCTATTTAAAATAAAATACTAATATCTGAAATATTAAATTCGTAATTACAAAAATAACCAAAAATACAAAACACGTTAAACTAAAAACTGCAGGTCCGTAGTTGACAGCACGCGCCCATGCCTTATCAACAAAGTTCTTCTGACTCTCATAATTTCTCCAAGAGAACAATCATCCTTAAACATCATCTTGTAGCTCAATTTTATCACCAATCAATCGAATTGCACCTACAAAAGTAAAACACAAGTAAATCACTATTATTAAGTGTAAAACATCGATATTAAGGGAAGTAAACAATGCAAAACTAGTGCATAAATTGCACTCTAACAGCAGAACGTAAGCATCGACATATTTTAGCAGTTGCACGTGCATTATGCTTTCAAGCACATTTACCTTTGTTTTTTGGGGTGATTGTGTTTTAACTGCAACCCATTTGATTAATCGTCTATTGACTCCTAACCTTGGTGGTCAATCTCCTTATGAAATGCTTTTTAAAACTAAATCTCACTATAATCGTCTTCGTGACCTTGGTTGTCTTTGTTATGCTCATACCAATAGTGCTAATCGTCATAAATTTGCTCCCCGTGCCACCAAGTGTATATTTGTTGGTTATCCATTTGGGTATCCCGGATACAAAGTTTATGATATCATTAGAAGAGAGACTTTCAATTCTTGTGATGTTACTTTTGTAGAAACTAAATTCCCATTCAAAATTATCATAAATCAACCAGACAATAACAATGTTTTACATCTTTCTATCATGCTTCCTGACAATGAAAATGCACCGCTCCTTCCAACTTCTTCTAATGAGAAATCACTTTACCAAGGTACATCTGATTCGATAGTTATCCCTTCTCCACCTCTTCAATGGTCCCAACGACAGTCTTGTCGTCCACATTATCTTCAGAATTATATTTGCTCTATTGCTCTTCACGGTACATTTGATAACTCTAATACTATTACTAATCATCCACCATTGGTAAGTTCTTTATATCTATTATCTAAATATTTATTATATGACAAGTTTTCTAGTGAACCTTTCTTTCAACTATAACTCATGATATTGAACTAGCTACATATTCTCAAGTCGTTCAACATGCTCATTGGCGCAATGCTATGGATATAGATATTAAAGCTTTGGAGCAAAATAAAACACGGACAATACAAGATCTACCTCCCGACAAGAAACCAATTGGTTGTAAATAAGTGTACAAAATTAAAAAAAAAAAAGCCAATGGATCTATTAAGAGATATAAAACACACCTTGTTGCTAAATGATACACACAAACTGAAGGTTTGGACTACCATGAGACATTTGCACCAGTTGCAAAACTTGTGACTGTTAGATGTGTATTGGCAGTGGCATTTATTCGAGGGTGGTTACTCTTTCAATTAGATGTTCATAATGCATTTCTTCATAGAGACTTGCATGAAAAAATTTATATGACTTTACTTATAGGAGTTCATAAACATGGGGAGTCTTTTAAATTTTGTCGGTTAAACAAGTCCCTTTATGGTCTCAAGCAAGCTTCTCGAAATTGGTTTGAGAAACTCTTATCAGCTCTTAAAAAAATTGGTTACATTCAATCTTATGTTGATTATTGTTTATGTACTAATATGCATGATTCTCATTTTACATTGGTGCTTGTGTATGTTGATGATATAATAATTGCTAGTAACCATCTTGACACTATAACTGAATTGAACATGTTTTTACAGGCTCAATTTCATATTAAAGACTTAGGAATTTTGAAATATTTTTTAGGAATTGAAGTGTCTCGTTCAAAGCAACAGATTTTCTTAAATAAAAGGAAATATGCTTGAGATATACTTCAAGACAATGGACAATTAAGCAAAAGACCATCTTTTTTTTTCCAATGGAACAAAACTTGAAGCTCTCCAGCGATCAAGAAATCCTTTGCCAAAATCTTTACCAATACCGACGACTCATAGGACGTCTCATATATTTGACAAACACCCGGCCAGAAATTACATATGCTGTGAATATACTTAGTCAATTTATGCACACACCAAGATGACAATATTATGATGCTACCTTGCTTGTCTTACGTTATAGCAAATCTTCTCCAGGCGCTGGTATCCTCTTGTCTTTTATTAGCTCTTTGGAACTCTCAGCATTCTCAGATTCAGATTAGGCAAGTTAACCCATGAACCGTCGATCCACCACGGGATATTTTATCATGCTCGGCAATAATCCTATTTTATGGAAAACTAAGAAGCAACCAATTGTCTCGCGCTCTTCAGCAGAAGCCGAATATCAAGCCATGGTGGCAATAATCTGTGAATTGGTTTGGCTGAAAACTCTACTTCGTGATCTCCATGTGACTGATTCAATGCATATAACTTTACATTGTGACAATGAAGTTGCGCTTCATATCACTGCTAATCCCATCTTCTATGAGCGTACCAAGCACATATAAATAAATTGCCATCTTGTTCATGAAAAGCTTCATGCCAAAATCATTTCCTTAACTTATGTGCCTTCACAACAACAATTGGCTGATTTTTTTACCAAAGCTCTTGGTAAAGATCAATTTCAATATCTTCTTGGCAAGTTAAGAGTTATGGATCTTCACTTCCCAATTTGAGAAAGAGTATTAGAACAAGAATCAATCGATCCTTGATTTTAGCCACCAGTCCTTGATTTTAGCCAGTAACTTAACATATTTACTTCATTGTGATATTCATTCTCCTTTATATTCTTTCTTCTTTTTTTTATTAAGAGGGGCTCTTAAAGAGCTAATATTCTTTCTTTTTTTATTATTTAACCGTTTGGTATTTTCCTTAGATGATTCTAGCATTTTTGTATATAAGGATCATGTACACAACAACTAATATACATACAATTTGAGCACTTTCACAACTCTTTACGCTTTCTGTTGATGGTCTTTGGATCGACATGAATGAGATATCTACTTTCGCATTTTCCTCAACCAACACACTTTCTGCACTTGAGAATCCGCCTTATAAGATAAATAACAACGGAACGCATCGACCATTTAATAATAGAATTGTCCCGGCTATAGCTCTACATTTTGGTAACATTACATAATATAATTCCCAAAACTTATATGGACTCGTGGAAGAGAAAGCTACTCTTGTAGCTTTGGTTAATGTTACTGGTAAAAGGCCATTTATACTTGATAGATCAACTTTTGTAAGCTCAGGTAAGTACGCTGCTCACTGAACTGGAGACAATGCTGCCAAATGGGACAATTTGGAATACTTAATTCCATCGATTTTAAATTTTGGAATATTTGGAATTCCAATGGTTGAAGCTGACATTTGTGGTTTTTCTAGAAATACAACTAAGGAACTCTGCCAAAGGTGGATTCAGGTAAGATTTACTGACCCTCTTCTTAAACTTCTCCATCATTCCATGGTACAAAATAAAAAAGTACACATCACGTACGTTTCTTCGCGAAAAGCATGTTCTTGAATTTAAAGCATAAGATTTCTAAATATTTTTCTTTTCTTTTTTCCCCTCTCAAATGAATAAAATGAATCTATATAACCTGGTTTTTGCTAATGCTATGGCAAATGAACATGTAAAAATATCATTTGCATTAGCAGTTTAAGTGCCAGTATAGTGTAATTATATTTATTTCTATGAAGACGTACGTGACTAATTTTCTAAATACAGCTAGGGGCTTTTTTATCCCTTTGCAAGAGATCACTCTGACATGTATACAACTCGTCAAGAGCTATATCTCTGGGATTCAGTTGCTGCAACTGCGAGGAAAGTGCTTGGCCTCCGCCACCGCCTACTCTCATACTTGTATACATTAATATATAAAGCACACACAAAAGGGACATTCATTGCACGACCCTTTTTATTCCCATTCCCTCAAGATACCAGAACTTATGAAATCAGCACACAATTTTGTTATTGGCAATGGTGTAATGGTGTCACTTGTACTAAAGTCAGGAGCCATTTCTGTTGATGCATACTTCCCAAGAGGAAATTAGTTTGATCTCTCCAACTATTCAAATTTGGTGAGTGTAAATTCAGGAAAACAACTCACACTTGATGCACCATGTGATCATATAAATGTGTATGTTTGAAAAGGTAACATTTTGGCCATGCAAGGAGTGAGCATGACTACTGAAGCTGTTAACTTATATGTATCCATAATAATGATTTTGATGATAACAAACATGTTTTAATTTGATAAGTCTAAAAAATTTTGTTAATCATATCAAAATATTTAAGCCGTATCATATTCGAAGCATATAATAACCTTCTGGAAATAAACGGATAATCGTTTATTAGAAAACAAAAAACTGATAGCACTCCAGAGAGTAACAATTGGATAATGGTGAACTGTTTATGAATAACGGTAATCCGATTGCATTTCAGATAGCAAGTTTTCCGATAACGGCAAACTATTTATGAATAACGGTAATTTAATTGCATTCTAAAGAGCAAGTTTTCCGATTACGGCAAATCGTTTAGTGATAACGGTAAACTGATAACAGACCAGGGAGTAGTCATCTTGCAAACGTTAAACTGTTTATGTCAAACAAATAATCGATACTTTTGGACAGGATTCTAGAGCGATAACGGTAATCCGACTTCTTAAGAACGGTGATTCAACAATTTGAATTTTGGCACAATGGTCACTTGCTCAAGTTAAAACTGTGATCCAATAAGGCCTAATGGCAATCAAACTTTATGCAGAAAGTCAACAACGACTAGTTTTCAACGCCAACTATAAAATGGCTAAGTCAAATTCAAATAAGGATAGATCCAACCGTTATCATTGAGCTTGTTATTGAGTATACAACTATTATTGAGCTTCAAACTTGTTGTTGTTTTCATTTATTCATACATTTAGCTATCATTTGTAATCAAACACATTGTGTGAGAGAAAATGTATTTATAATCTTTATTTTTGAGTGATTGTAAGTGTGAGATACACTTGGGTTAAGAGATTGTGGATAATCGCTTGTTTTAAAGGTTGATTGACACCTTGGAAGTCAATTGTAAGAGTGATTAAAGCATTGGGGGCTTGCTTAGTAGAATCCTCAAGCTCAGTGAGCTTGGAGGCATGGACGTAGGCACGATTGGCCGAACCACGTCAAAATCACGTGTTTTCTCTCTATTACCTTATCTCTTTATTTTTCATTGCACATTAATTTGTTTATTTTGATTTTAGTTGCTTAGTTTAACTTGTATCAAGTTTTAGTTACTTAATTTTTTTAAATCCTAATTCTCCCCCCTCTTGGGTTGACTAGTTAGTATTTCAGAAGCTGCACGGAAGACACTATTTGAACTCTGAGTGTTGTCAGCAGTAGGGAAAATAACATTGGAGAACTTTTCTTAGATGATAGAGAAGAAGTAAAGATGGGAAAAGAATGAGGCAAATTGTAACACCCTAGGCGAAGCACAAGAGAGATGTTGGGTTTATAAGTGATGATCCACACCTTAATTGGCAAGATGTATTTTGGGGTGTATGGGCGTCCTAAAAATAAAAACGTACGGGTCTTGTTAAGGCCCAAAGCGGATAGTATCTTGTCAGGTCTGGGTTGAGTCATGACAGATGGTATCAAAGCGGGGGAAGGGGGTGTAAGTAACGCTCTAGGCGAATCTCACATCGGCAAAGCACGTGAGAGATGCCGGGTTTATAAAGGGTGATCAACATCTTAATTGACAAAATGTGTTGTATGGGCGCCCCAGAAACAAAAACGTATAGGCCTTGTTAAGACCCAAAACAGACAATATCTTGTCAGGTCTGGGTTGGGTCATGACAGAAGTTTGGTGTGATTTTATAACCAAATAGAATTGAATAATGTCATTCTACGATTAGAGGTACTGAACAAAGATTTTGCTCTGAGTTAGAAGTGGATCATAGACAAAGTGAGTTTAATAGGATTGGAATATATTAAGAGATTTAAGGGCTGTCAGTTGAGCACCACGGCTGGTCATAATTTAATTAGAATCTCAGTTGTTAAGAAAACTGTAGACAGTAACACTCATTTTAAGACAATAGATATCTCAAACTTATCCCTACCTTAGAGAAGATTTCAAGTTGGAATTGAAACTCAACTTGTCAAAGAGCTCTACGAGGAAAAGCATTATAGGCACACAATATACATATGGTTACCAAAGATTGTTGTAAATCTGATTGTTCTTCAATCATTTTTATCTGGCTTTGCTTAGCATCCAAAAATTGTCCAATTGAGTTGAAAGATTGCAATAAATTTGATTACTTGAATGGTTTTACATACATTAAAAAAGCATATTCCATTACTCTTTTAGTAAATTTTACTTCGTCACTATTTGGCTATCTGGTTAAATGATAAAAGATGAAAGTCAGAGACAAGAGTTATAATAGGGCATTGCAAAGTGCTGCTTGGGTGCTTGTCCTTATGGTCTACTAGCTCAAAGTATAAACGTGCGCAGAGCCAATTCGAATGTGAAGTTTGAAAAGAAAAGTGGGCTAAGTGACCTCTATCATATCACAAAAAATATAGACACGAGAAAAAATTACTGCTTCTTCTCATCGTCAATGCCTTTCATTATTACTTTATTTCTCTATTGCATTTTTGTAGCTACAGATAAAGAATCAGTTGGGTATGGCTTCTCTGTTCGATCAGCAGTTGTTGACTCCTCACTGAAGTCGTTGACTGCTGGATTTGGCCTCATCATGTCCTCATTTGTTTACAAACTTGATATTCAGAGCCTCATATCTTTTTGCCAACTTTTAAAATGTACGACTTAATTGTTCCTTGCTTTTATGTATTGTTCACTGATTGTTGGACTCAGCAGCCAGCGGTAAAGACTTGTTGCAAGTTCTAAATTCTGAATTTAAGATTGATTGATGTGATTATCTTCTGAGTTTCCCTTCAGCTTGGAGAAAAAAGTTCGTTTGAGAGTTCAAATAATAGATTCTAAAAAACAAAGATGGGAAATCTCACAGGAAATCATCCCCCGCCACTCCTATTGCACTCACCGCTCTCTGCCGGAGAACTTATTAAACTCACTGGTAAACAATGATAAAGATTCATTTTACTTTCTATACCTTAATAAACGGTGCGTAATGCTTTTCATACGTCTTCCAAAGAAAAATGATGACAAACTGCTTCATAAACAAAATGCATAAATAAGTTACAATTGCTTTCGAACCTTCATTTTCCAAACTTCTACCCAGAATTGATTTGCTCCCAGAAATACTTGAACAACGTTTTTTTTTTATTTAGGAGGATGATAAAACCCAAAACCTCTTAAAATAGATGTAAATACATAATAACAAAATAAAAGAATACACCATCAATTGAAATAATAAACTAGCAATCCTCTCGTATGATATGAGGAAAAGTTTGCGCATTTAAATTGAGAATGCCAAATAGGTCTGTAAGTAGATCTGGAGTACTCAAGAAACGCCGGCTAACCCGATGAATGCAAGCGTAGTTGGCAAGGAAATCAGCAGTAGATGTAGCCTCCCAAAGCACATGTCTAATCAAACTATGAGAAGAAGATATCAAAGCACACACCTGACATAACAAATAAGCATAATCCCAACAAACAGGGTCCTGTGAATGAATCTAAGATACCACAATGGTTGAATATGATTCTACCTCAAGTGTAAAGTATCCAAGATGAGTAGCGAACTCTAATCCCTCACAAATAGCCATAGGCTCAGCATGAATAATCGGTCGGCAACAAAGAAAAGATCCAAAAGCAGCCAAAACGTCACTTTGATGATCACGAAGAATACCACCCATTGAACAACGTTATTTGTTTTTATTAATTTTGCAGAAAAATAATGTAACACACTGTTTAGGGAATGAAATAGGGTAACCAAGATAAAGGTATTTACTCATACATTATCGTGCACTCCTCAAAGTAAAAGTGAGCAAATGGTTGAGCAGATCATCTTGACCAGGATGTTATTTGTCACCTCGAGCAGATCATCTCGACCAGGATGTTATTGGTCACCTCGACCAGAATAATATGTGATGACCTCGAGCAAATCATTTCGACAAAAATAATATGTGGTGACCTCGAGCACATCACCTCGACCAAGATGTTATTGGTCACCTCGACCAGGAAGTTACCAGGAAGCACGATTCAGTCAAAACATTTTCTGTGAAATATTAGGGACCATATTCTTAGTGGGCTGAAAATTAGTAGTTTTCTTGAGAATTCTAGAGGAGAGGATAAAAACCGCTATAGTTTCCTATAAAAACCCTAGGAAAGGAAAAGAAAATGGGGGGCTTCGAGCTCTCTCTCTCTCTTTCTGGGCAACTGAACCCATTGGACCTTTTTCTCTCTCTACCACTGGAAAATTTCTCTTTCGCTTATGATTTCTTTAAGATTAATTATTCTCAATTATTTTCCTTTAAATTTACTTAAAAGCTTTTTTATTTAAAGCAATCATAATTAAGCCACATGAATTGTGGTATAGGTTTTTTCAAGTAAGACCCAAATCGCTGACTTGAGCGTCGGAGGATTCTCGCCGGAAAAACTTCCGGCGCCTCCTGACTGTTGGTTGTGCTCATAGGCTCACAGGTCATCTGCTCATGGATTGTCTGCTCATGGGTTGTCTGCTCATGAATCGTCTACTCATGGATCGTCTGCTCATGGAAAATTTGCTCATAGAAAATCTGCTCATGGTGCTAACTAATTAGCGGCTTCCCACCAAACAAATTTAATGCTGATGCAGGGATATGAGATTTAACCAAACTCATCCGGATTTCGGCATCAACATTTGGCGCCGTTTGTGGGGACCGATACGAGAAGCCAATTTTTTGTCTCTATCAATTTTCATCTAGTTGAAGCAAATCAGAATGTTACAGTGCATAAATGGATGAGATTGCTTAAACAAGGAAGCAAAAACCTTAAATGAGAGCACATTGAAAGCACACGTTTGCAAAAATCAGAACAGGCCGGAAGTTAAATTTTTATTTACAAGTAATTTTTGCATGAAAAATTAATTATTTCTCTAAATCCTGCTATGTGAGATGAGGATACCTTATATTCATTAAATTGATTGTGCTCATATTAGGGCTGACGGTATAACTTAGTTAACTTGATTTCTTAAAAGTTACTCAATATGAGAATGATTTAAGAAATGAGAGCTAGGCTAGCGTTGAGAAGCAAATCAAAGTTTACTAATAAGGCGTGCAAAGGCTCTAAAGTCTCAAAGTCTGTTTTATGGCGAGACAGGAAGCTAAACATGCCAGGATCTGCTCAACCAAGCGAAGGCGAGCAGACCAGCAAAGTTTCAAAAAGTTTCTAAGGCGTGCAAAGGCTCCAAAGTCTCAAAGCCTGTTTTATGGCGAGACAGGAAGCCAAGCATGTCAGGATCTGCTTGACCAAGCGAAAGTGAGCAGACCACCAAAGTTCCAAAAAGTTTATAAGGCATGCAAAGGCTCCAAAGTCTCAAAGCCTGTTTTATGGCGAGACAGGAAGCCAAGCATGCCAAGATCTGCTTGACCAAGCGAAGGCGAGCAGACCAGCAAAGTTCCAAAAAGTTTCTAAGGCGTACAAAGGCTCCAAAGTCTCAAAGTCTGTTTTATGGCGAGACAGGAAGCCAAGCATGCCAGGATCTCCTCGACCAAGAGAAGGTGAGCAGACCACCAAAGTTCCAAAAAGTTTCTAAGGCATGCAAAGGCTCCAAAGTCTCAAAGCCTGTTTTATGGCGAGACAGGAAGCCAAGCATGCCAGGATCTGCTCGACCAAGCGAAGGGGAGCAGACCACCAAAGTTCCAAAAAGTTTCTAAGGCGTTCAATGGCTCCAAAGTCTCAAAGCATGTTTTATGGCGAGACAAAAAGCCAAGCATGCCAGGATCTGCTCCACCAAGCGAAGACGAGCAGACCACTAAAGTTTCCAGTCTTGATTTGTTTCACTCTCAACACTAGAAACTGGGGGACTAGTGTTTAGGGAATGAAATAGGGTGACCAAGATAAAGGTGTTTGCTCATACATTATCGTGCTCTCCTCAAAGTAAAAGTGAGCAAATGGTTGAGCAGATCATCTCGACCAGGATGTTGTTTGGTGACCTTGAGCACATCACCTCGACCAGGATATTATTTGTCAACTTGAGCAGATCATCTCGACCAGGATGTTATTGGTCACCTCGACCAAAATAATATGTGATGACCTCAAACAGATCATCTCGACCAGAATAATATGTGGCGACCTCGAGCACATCACCTCGACCAGGATGTTATTGGTCACCTCGACCAGGAAGTTACTAGGAAGCACAATTCAGTCAAAATATTTTCTCCGAAATATTGCGGACCATATTCTTAGTGGGCTGAAAATTAGTAGTTTTTTTGAGAATTCTAGGGGAAAGGATAAAAACTGCTATAGTTTCCTATAAAAACCCTAGGAAATGAAAAGAAAACTGGGGGCTTCGAGCTCTCTCTCTCTCTCTCTCTCTCGGCAACTGAACCCATTGGACCTTGTTCTCTCTCCACTACAGGAAAATTTCTCTTTTGTTTATGATTTCTTTAAGATTAATTATTCTAAATTATTTTCCTTTAAATTTACTTAAAAATTTTTTGTTTAAAGCAATCATAATTAAGCCACATGAATTGTGGTATAGGTTTTTCCAAGTAAGACCCAAATCGCTGACTTGAGCGTCGGAGGATTTTCGCCGGAAAAACTTCCGGCGCCTCTTGACTGTTGGCTGTGCTCACATGTCATCTGCTCATGGATTGTCTACTCATGGGTTGTCTGCTCATAGATCGTCTGCTCATGGATCGTCTGTTCATGGATCGTCTGCTCATGAGTTGCTTGCTCATGGAACATCTACTCATAGAAAATCTGCTCATGGTGCTAACTAATCAGCGGCTTCCCACCAAAGAAATTTAATGCTGATGCAGGGATCTGAGATTTAACCAAACTCATCCGGATTTCGGCATCAACACATACAAAAGCTCAATATTATCCTATACAACTACATGTATAGCCTGCTACTCATGTTTATCTCTACTTTACTGAGACGGCTCAAACGCTGATGATTTCTTGAGCCAGTCAATAGAAAAGAATGTTGTGAAGAAGTAACTTTTCTTTCATCCTAACCAATTTCAGACATGACTTCTGGAATTATGAGAAATTCATGACATATCAAAACAATGAATACAAGTGCGATCAATAGGCCTGGTTTACATGGCTCTCTGGCTCAGGAATAAGAGCAGAGCTCACGTCATTCCAGAAATGAAATGTCAATGATCCATCAAGAATTATTTTTTTCAGTAGAGCATCTTGTTGAGCTTTTTCACTCTCTGCCACTGGAGTGATGAAATATATGTTTGCATTGAAAATGTATTATGTCAAAAATGAGAAAGTATAGTTAAAACCAAAAGCACTCAACACTTAAATGGTTGAGCTGTAAAAGAATGGATTTGCGCACAAACATAAACCAGACAAACATAAGTACAAGAGTAAGAAGGTGAATGAAGATGGTAATGATTTAATGGCAAAATCATAATTTATAAGCAACATAAGGAGTTAAATTATATTCATTGTGAAAAAATAAATTTAACTTATGGATTCAGTGGTTACAAAGCTATGCAAAGCTTAAGACACGCTTGAGGTTAAGCACAAAGTAGAGCACATGCTAGGATGTTATTTTGCACATTCTTAACCACATGCAACCATCAAGAATCATGGGTCAACTGTTGAGTGTTAGAAAATGTATATTTATGAAGGAAAAAATCGTCATTTTACACTACAAGTTTTACTAACACCTTTACTTTTATAAATTTAATCTTCTTTTGATTTAATTCCGTGCGTTTTATTTTAATTAAGTATTTTATGTATTTTAGGGGCATTATAGTCATTTCACAATAAAGAAGAGATCAGACGGCAAAACGGACATCACTTTTGAACTTAGGACGGTCGAAAACCTTAGGAGGAGCATAAAAGGAAAAATAGTACTATTCACATGTACGGTACTATTCACGTGTACAATACGGTATATGTTAATGTTCACGACACTGTTCACATAGACGGATGATGACGTGGCATTGACCGATGATGTGGCATTGACTGATGAGGTGTCACGATCCTGTTGGGCTAAAATTCTTATGTACTGTTGATGGTGACGTGGCAGCATATCAGTGGATGAAAAATCTCGCGTACGGTACATGCATCACACAGGATTATTGTCAACCAAACCGCGTTACTGTTCATCCGGGTCAAACCGTGTTACTGTTCATCCGGTCAAACCGTGGACTGTTGACTGATGACGTGGCGCAATCCTGAGCGTCCAAACTGTTTTTAATCCGATGGCCATGATTTACTCCATGTATCTATAAAAAGGGGGCCTCCCCCCCCTAATTTGATATCCCTGAATCCATTTTTGGACTCCATTTTCTGTAATTCCCTCTCCATCTTGTATTTTCTTCGTATTTTAATAAATTCCCATTTTGCCCCTAGTGCAATTATGAGTGGCTAATTTTCTTTCAAGCTTGGGTTGAAGGTGAAGTCTCAACATGTGTCATGGACTTTATTGGTAAATTTATTTTCTTTTCCCCTCTAATTTTTGTGGATGATTTGACTTTTCGTCGACAAATAATAATAATCTTGTCTAGATACCGCCTTGGTTACACCGGCTCTCTAGTATAAGGTTATTATTATTTGGCACGATAAGCCCTTAGCACCATATTGATTAGAGCGTGGTTCATGAAGTGTGGATTCCCCCCTCATGATTTAATTGGTATTAATAAGGAATATTTAGCCCATGATGCATGTTGATACGGATCCAGATACCCAAGTACGTCATTTCAATAGATTTCTTTTCAATTTATTCTCGTCATTTCAATTCTAATTTCAGAATTTATTCTCGCCATTTCAATTTAAGTTTTAGCATATTTCAAATCATTTCCACCACAAATCCAATCATCCATTTACAAAATTAATTCTACACACAATTAAAATCAACCTCCTCATGGGATCGACACTCATCACCATTGATCTATACTACAATAGATTCGTGCGCTTGCGAGTTCATTAAAATTTGCACAACATCAACCACTAGTGTAAAAAATATACTCACTTTCTGAAAATAAAATGGTCCTCATATATAGTGGTAGTCAAAACTCAAAAGCAGAAAAAAGTTCTTTCCTGACTATTAAGGCTCGAAAATACTAAGAGAAGTCCCAAGTCTAACAAAATGATTTGGCAAAACTCTATGAGACATATTGGCAAAACACAACTATCCCTCAAATCATCATGATAGAATAGATCAGTAGAATAATATACCAGTAAGTACACGACTGCATATCAATAAAAATAAGATCATTAAGATAGGTTTCACTCTTTTAGATCCCGGTACCCATCCCAGTCTTGGTGATTAATACAATTACCAAGGGCAATTTCAAAATATTTCACATTTCTAATATGTTGAATTCTGAATCTATGCATGAACGTAGGTCATAAACAAGAAAATTGTAAGAATATAGAATATTACCTTGTGATATTCTGTGGATTAATGAGCAAGAAAATAAAGGATAGTTGTACATTTAACTCAAATTTTTTACTGTAATTATTATCTTTACTTATGAACCTTCTAGCAACTCATTGCAAAAGATTAGCATCATTCCATCTCAACGGGTTTCACCATACGTCAAATAAAACTCTTTTAAGCCCTCCAATATGAAAGGAATGTAGAGAAAAGAGATGCAAACCTCAAAGCTGGAAATGCAGTTGTAGCAACAAAAGATAATTTTTTTCTTGTAAAGCTCCTTTTTCCTAAGTAATGACAGAATCAAGATGGTGCCTGTAAGGCTGTAACACCCCAAATTTACCTAAGAATCTCAAGGGGAATTTGGAATGAAAGCTCATAACATTAATCTTATTTCTATTCCAAAAAGAAAATCAATATTATCGATAATTGAAAGATGATCTCTAAAATAATAAAGATAACAATAATCCTCCAAAAAAAACTCTAAACAATAATTAAAATAGCAACAAACGATTTATCAAGATAACACCAAAGCTTTTTAGCTAACAAATCGTCTTCTCTAAACCCAAAAGTCTACACCTCTAAAATCGGTCTGTAAAATATTGAAGACGATGGGTAAGCCGTCAACTTAGTAAGCAAACTCATGAAAAAAATTACTAATAACGATAAAATACATATTAATCATTACGAAGTACCATAAATTAGAAAATCAGTAATTACTTCATAATCTAATACATATGTACAATAACACCCATAATCAATAAAATTATAACATAAATAATCATTTACGAAATTATTTATTAATAAAACATTTTCATTTGTTCAATTGCTTATGCTTGTACTCCCGGTGACTTGGCTAGTAGTTTAGTAAGTACCTGCAACCCCGGTGACCTAGTCAGTAGTTCAATCAGAGTATGTTACCCTACAATAATCATCAATAGGTGCACACAATATAGTTAGTTGCTCAGTAATATCAGTAATGGTAACTATAAACAACGAGCCAAAACCTTAGATACAATTTTCAGTCTTTCAACATTAATCATTTAAGAATAGTTCGATAAAACGCTCTTATAAGGCATTTAATTGGCAAAGTTTTATAAATATTTTTAAATAAAACAATTTATGGAAAGACAATTATTTTAAAGTCAATTTTTTAAACAATTTAAGAAAACATTTTAAAAAGCTTTTAGTCAAAATATAATTTATTATCATAAGTTATAAGAGTAGAATAACTCGAAAACCATATAATGTCAATCCATATGAACAATATTATTCTTTTCATAGATATTTACATATATAACTATATTCAATATTATGCATAACTTCACTTACCTTGATTCAAAGCAATCAATAATAACCCCAATCACATAAGCTCACTTTTGGCCTATAATTATCAAGATAAGATATTTATCAACATTCTATTCAATTATGACCTTGATAAGAAAACCCAAAAATCCTTAAACCATTTACTCAAGATATCAATTCACTAAACTACACTAGACTATCTTACAAGAGCTGATTTCTAATAAGCTATAATTATATCGTAAAAATCACATATATTACAAAAAAAAAATACTATGCACATGTTGGCATACAATATAAAATTTAACAAAATTAATCAGAGTTCACAAACATCTCTAAAAATTGATTTTCCACCCAAAAAAAATCAAAATTGTCCAGTGATGATATGAACATAGGACTACTGATTTGAAAATTTATTACTTTAGTTATTCATGTTTAAAAATAGTGATTCAAGTTTTGATGATCAAAGGAGACAATAGAGAATCTAAATTAAAATTTGTAAGGCATTTATTCATGAAAAAGTAACCTACACTTGCTTAAATATCAGCCCCTGCAATTCTGCAAAACAATTTCTAGGATTGTAGCAGCCCAACTCTATGATCCTTTTTATGATTTTTATATAAAGCCAAAAATTATGAATTTAAATATGTAGAAACTAGATATACATACATAGAATACTAAAAATTCTTAGAATTTTGAGAAATCATTTAAATTACCAAATAAATTAGAGATATAGGAACTGCTGCTGAAGTCTGAAGATCATAATTTTCTATCAACAATGTTCCAAATTCAAAAAATCAAAACAATTAATATATAATGAGTTTTTGCAATGGCCAAAATTTCCGGGATATATTTGAAAGGCAATCATTAAATTCTTTAAAAAAAATTGAGTTATTTGCCGATATAAAGATGCATATATAAATAACAATGCTTACTTGTGGAGAGCAGCAAGCCGGACAAGCTCAATTGTGTTGAGAGATTGTAAAAATTGGATTACTTGATTGGTTTTACAAACACTAAAAAGGAATATTCAATGACTTTTTTAGTCAACTTTGCTTCGTCGCTATTTGGCTATCTGGCTAAATTATAAAAGATAAAATAAGAGACAAGAGTTATATAATTGGCCATTGCAAGATACTGCTTGAGTGCTTGTCCTTGAGGTCCGCTAGCTCAAAGTGTGAACAGTAAACGTGGGGCTAAGTGGACTCTATCATCTTAGAAAAAATGAAGCAAACAGAAAAAACTACTGCTTATTCTCATGATCGACATCTTTCATTATTGCTTTTATTTCTCTATTGCATGTTTGTAGCTGCAGATAAAGAATCGGTTGGGTATGGCTACTCTGTTCGATCAGTCGCTGTTGACTCCTCACTGAAGTCGTTGACTGCTGGACTTGGCCTCATCAGGTCCTCCTCTGTTTACGGACCTGATATTCAGAGCCTCAATCTTTTTGCCAGGTTTTCAAATTTACAACTTAATTGTTCCTTGCTTTTATGTATTGTTCACTGACTGTTGGACTAAGCAGTCAGCGAGAAAGACTTGTTTCAAGTTCTAAATTCAATAAATGCTCACTGACACTGAGTATTGCTTTAGAATTAATTTGTGAATCATATCCTCTGCCTCTTGACTTGTCGGGGACAAAATATTTGTATCAATTTAGTTTGCAAATGAGTGTATCAATTTATCCTCTGCCGTCTTAATTGCTCTGTCCCTCACCTCCTCCAATACTTTCTTCACATTCCTCACTCCACACTTTCAGATGCCTTCATCACCTTCTCTTCTAGCATCATCTGCACCCACGTTACTACTTTCTTCACTGTCGTTTTAAGTACTTGTCTATGACGGTGTCCAAGGGAGGAAAGCCGGGAATGAAGGGTTTTTCCGGCGAGTGAGATAAAGAGACGAGCAACAAGAGAGTTAGTGTAGGTGGTGTAATGAAGAGCTTTCTGAAAGAGACGTTGACCTCTGTTTGAGAAGGTGACCATTCTTCACTTTGCATTTTCTATTTTCTTGATCTCTTATCTTTTTCTTGCCGTTTTCCATGTTTGCCCTTATGGGATCTGAGGTGGGGAATGTAAATTCTTATGAAGCTTAATTAACTAAAGTACTCATAAGAATTGATTAAGATTTTTTTAAGAAATTAGAAAATTAAAAGGTGATTAATTCTCATTCTAAGTACGTACGACCTGCCAATGTACACATCCACTATATGTACTGATCCAACTAACTATATAAATGAGAAAATAAGAAGTCGAACTAAGCTTCGACCACACGACCAAAGATGGCTTCTACAATGCTTTCAGCCACATAAAAATCAAGATCAATACAAAATCGCAATAATCTTTCAAATACACTATTCATAGAATTTCATTAGGGAAAAAAATCATCCCAGTTTCTCTCAAAATGCAATGTCCCATACTTTAGTAAATCCAGTAAGCCTCCAGTCCCTGAAATTTATTTACCAAGTTTCTCAAGAGAAAGCATTCACAATCAATTTATTTAATAACATCACACACAGAATATATACACATCTCGACTGACAGTCTAAACAGTAAATGCTTTTATAAACAATGACCAAGCTCATCTTAGGAACTGTAGAAATATGGAAATTATGCAGAAAAATTTTCTCTGCCAAGGGGGAAAGAATAATCGATATCAGGGCCAAGAGGGATGATCCCATATGGATTGATAGAATGATGGCTTCCATAGTAATGCCGCTTGATGTGTTGCATATTCACAATGCTAGACATGCTGGGAATCTGATATATGTCTTTGGTGTAGTTAAACAGATTTGGATATTCTCGTAATAGTTTCTTGTTGCACTTGAAGTGAACTGCATAAACCTGTTAACATAACGGACTCAAATCCTTGAGATGCATGAACAAACAAACTACAGCAAGTGCTAAAGAGTACTATTAAGTTCAAAGCAAGCGAGCAAACAAAAAATGTAGTGATAAGATCTATCTCAAGATGTTCTGATTTGCAATTCAACTTTACATAGCTATAGTTTTAGTAAACTAAGAGATCTTATCAGTTGCCTGATTTACCACTAATTATTGCACTCCTCCATTCAGAATATGTGTGTGTGTGTGTGTGTGTGTGTGAGCAGACCTACAAATAAGTGTAGTTTAATAAGAAAGCAAAAAAGGAACCACAGTTCACTCATATATCATCTTCACAATAAACACAGATATTGCTGCCTGGAACATTCTATTTAATTTTGGAAATATCACCTCCAAATATCAGATGCATATAATGAAAGATAAAATTTGTGAAAAACTTTGATTCCAAATATCAGTCTATTTCTCCCGTTGAGCCAAATTGTGAGCGATGACAATCCAAAAATCCTAAAAAAAAAAGTCAATAATACTTGCATACTGGTTTTGTGTCCCGGTTATGTCCATATGCTAAAACAATTT
Source organism: Citrus medica (assembly GCA_002013955.2). Taxonomy (NCBI): domain Eukaryota; kingdom Viridiplantae; phylum Streptophyta; class Magnoliopsida; order Sapindales; family Rutaceae; genus Citrus; species Citrus medica. The sequence goes on along the minus strand of MKYO02026004.1, from coordinate 116,116 downwards.
CTAATAAACTACACCAATTTGAAGAACATCATAACAGTTTTGTGCCAATATGAACAATTTTATTGCATTCTCCTACATCAAACACTAAAGACCATGGAATTAGGTTGCAAACTTCTAGAGATGTCATCACCATTAAAAGGTAGGGTTAATATTATGCCTTTTGGCTAGCCAAAATAGTGATAAGAAAGGACAAAAACAGAGAGAACAAAAATGGAGCTGCTGCAGAACAGGTTAAAATCCAATATGGATACCTCATCAAATCTTATAAGCGTGACAAACAACCGAATATCTGCTTCAGTCAGCCTGTTTCCACAAATGTATCGTTGCTTGCCAAGTATCTCTTCACATTTGTCCAATGCTTCGTATAGCTGCCTAACAGCCTGCAGAAAGAATCAAAGTACACTATTAAATGACACGGCAAATGGCAGAGGTGTGAATAACGAAATCATTTCTGGAAATGAATACTACTACGGTGAGAAAATGACTTACTTCATCATAAGGTCCTTGCTTTGTTGCAAACTCACATCGATAAACACCATTGTTTATCCCATTGTATATCCATTCATTAGTCCCATCAATTTGATCTCGCAAATCAGATGGATACAGATCCAGAGAAGCATTTTCAGCTATATCATTGAATTCGGTATTAAACATGCAGATTATCTCCGCACTCTCATTATTAACAATCGTCTTCAACTTCTTATCCCACAGTACCTAGTATAGAACAAAACCACTCAAGTAAGTTAGCACATGCAAACATAGAGAGCAATATTCAAATGGAGATCACTAGTTAAGTGAACGTACAGGGACAGTGAACTTCCTTGAGTAGTTTGTACTTACAGGTCTCTTATAGTTTTGGCTCCATTCAAGGGGTCAGGCTCAGCTCCTGGTTCCTCAGTATCCGTCGTCGGAAAAACCCATCCATTATGCTCATTGGTTTCTTTTGTTCATTCCCAAATTGGTTACTGTTTCTCATATCAAAGGCATAATCCCTTTATATTTTCTCTTAAAATAATTCACTGAACACTAAAGTTTGTCATAATATCTTACAATGAGTAAATAATATGTATCACAGTATACATTAAACGATATAAAATTATAAACTATGATTTGTGGTGAAATGATCTATTCTTATGTACGAATTATACGAAACATTTTGATATAATCGTCCAAATTATAGTAAAAAAAGAAATGCTAGCTTTTGAGGTAATCTAAGAAGTGTCTTGCCGGTTAACTTTCACTACCTATTTTTCACCTAATCTTTAGCTCCATTTTCCTCTCCGACACATAACCTCAAATATATAATGTGTGTGTATATATATTGTGGGTGGGGGGGGGGGGGGGAGCATTTTGTTTGTTTTTTTTTAACTGGTAGGTTTTTAACCTAAAATGTTATAAATTTTTGGTTTGAGTAATTATTTCATTACTATGATACCAAAACATCCCTAATATATGTGTGTGTATGTATGTATATTTGCTAATTACTATGAAAGCTCTAGTCATAAAATAAAATATAAAAAAAGAAAAGAAAAGAAAAGAAAACTAAAAGGCCAGAACATACATTATCCATCATAAATCTTGCCCAAGCCCAATACAAACTTTGTTTTAAGAAACCAATTTACATTTTAGCATAGAAATCATTAATTTACATCTTTAATTTCTGCTGAAAAATCATGAATATCTTTCATTAACCTTTATTTTCATTTCAAAGTTTGAAATTTTTATTTTTTAATAAAGGCATTAGATAAAATTATAAATATTTTTAAATAAATTCATCGACACCTCTTTTTCTTATCTTAAGGTGGAGCGTTATTTAAATCTCTCCAACATGTAATTGTGAAAATTTATGAGCTTCTACAATTTTATATATTGCGTTTCTCTTTATATATTTATTTATATTTATATTTATATGGACTTTTGCATTAAATTTTAGTTGTGATTTATACTTACCCTCATAGTTATATTGTACACAATATATAAAAAGAAAAAAGGAAATTTAAATTTTGACAAAGTGCCAGTTTGTTATATAAATTTTACTAGATAATAAGAGAAAGTACATATGCTTAAACTTTTTTTAAAATTTTCGGAAATACATATACTTTGCATTCGGGTTTTGTGCAAACTATATATATGATAAAAAAATTTGGTTATCAACAATCAGATAACATTAGAACATCAGTCTTTTTTATTATTATTAAATTTTATTATTTAGTTATTATTATTTATTTATATTAATATTTTTATTAATATTATCATTATTAACATTTATTATTATTATTATAAATTTTATTTTTTAATTAAAATTATTTTTATAATAATATTTACACATGTATCTAGTTAATGAAAATTACATTATTTAATATTATAAGTATTTTGGTAAATTGATTCTCATTCCTCATTCCTATTTATTTTGCTAAGTAAACACATTAATGACATTCCTACATATTCTCATTTTCATTTATTTTTTGTAAGTAAACATTGGAATCTCATTCTTATTCCAGCTCATTCTCATTCCATCATATTCTCATTCCATATAATAAACGCATCATAAAAATGAAGATTTCTTAACTATTTTTAAGGGTGTTCACGGATCTGATTTTACGGATTGGGCATCAATCCATATCTGATCCACGATTTTGCGGATTATAAATTTTTAATCAAATCCAATCCATGGATTGGTGAAATTCAATCCAAATCCAATCCGCATGTCTGTAGATCAGATGCAGATTTAACCTAATTCATAACTAATCCACCATTTTGCATATTGGTTTGTAAGCTAAAATTTGTTAATCATGTCATATCCACGAACTAACTAAATAAAAAAAATTAATATAAAAATAATTTTACGATTGATCAAATTTTAAATTAAATAAGATTTAAATAAATTAATTATTTAAATAAAGTTAAAAAAAATTATATTCAAAGTTTTAAAATATAACACACCAAAAAGAAATTTCATTTATTTAGATCAGTACATGAAAATTAACTGCCTGGAAGCTATATTTTTTATTTAATTATTTTTATTTTATATTATTATCAAATAAGACATAATATGATGTTAATTTAACTATATTTTAACTTATTTATTTATTAGTAAGTATAATGTTATTTTTACAAGTTTAATTTTTCTATTAAATAAATAATTTTTTTTTACTGATTCGTAGATTTTTACGGATTCACATAAATAAATCTATATTTAATCCACCAACTGTGAATTTTTTAATTTTTAATTTAATCTAATCTATTAATCTACGAATTAAATTATTACAGATTAAATTTATACAAATCAAACTGATTGAGCGAACTTTGCTTCTAAACACTCCTAACTATTTTAGTGAACTTTGCTTCGTCACTGTTTGACTGTCTGGGTAACTGATAATAGATAAAAGTCAAAATAAGGGACAAGAGTTATAATTGGCCATTTCAAGCTCAAAGTGTAAACGTGCCCAGTGCCAATTCGAAGTTTGAAAAGAAACGTGGGCTAAGTGGACTCTATCATCTTAGAAAAAATGAAGAAACCAGAAAAAACTGCTGCTGCTTCTCATCATCAACATCTTTCATTATTACTTTTATTTCTCTATTGCATTTTTGTAGCTGCAGAGAAAGATTCAGTTGGGTTTGGCTACTCTGTTCGATCAGCCGCAGTTGACTCCTCACTGAAGTCATTGACTGCTGAACTTGGCCTAATCGGGTCCTCCTCTGTTTACGGACCTGATATTCAGAGCCTCAATCTTTTTGCCAGGTTTTAAAATTTACAACTTAATTGTTCCTTGCTTTTATGTATTGTTCACTGACTGTTGGACTAAGCAGTCAGCGAGAAAGACTTGTTTCAAGTTCTAAATTCGATAAGCTAGTGATATTTGATGATTTTTGGTTTGTGACTTTAAGATTGATTGATCTGATTGTGTTCGGTTTCCCTTCAGCTTTGAGACAAAAGACCGTTTGAGAGTTCGAATAACAGATTCCAAAAAACAAAGATGGGAAATCCCGCAGGAAATCATCCCCCGCCAATCGTATTGCACTCACCGCTGGCCTCCGGAAAACAGACTAAACTCACCGGTAAACCACCAAACAGGGCCGGGAAACCACTTCCTCTCCGACCCCACCTCAGACTTAGTCTTCACCCTCCATAACACCACCCCATTTGGCTTCTCGGTCACACGGCGATCCTCCGGCGACATTCTTTTCGACACATCACCTGAAACCTCAGACTCTGACACTTTCTTGGTGTTTAAGGATCAATACATTCAACTCTCTTCAGCATTACCAATAGAAAGGTCTCATCTGTATGGAATTGGAGAGCACACAAAGAAATCATTCAAGTTGACTCCCAATGACACTCTAACTTTGTGGAATGCTGACGTGGGCTCAGTAAATGTTGATGTTAATCTCTATGGCTCTCAGCCTTTTTACATTGATGTGAGGTCGCCCAATGGGACAACTCATGGTGTTCTGCTGCTTAACAGCAATGGCATGGATGTCGTTTATACTGGTGACAGGATTATTTACAAGGTTATTGGAGGGATTATTGATTTATATTTTTTCGCCGGACCTTCGCCGGATTCAGTCATACAACAATATACAGAGTTAATTGGTCGGCCTGCCCCTATGCCATATTGGTCCTTTGGTATATTTTCTGTGAATACCTGCTTATTTTGTTTTGATAAGTTACGCTAATACTGATACGCAATCTAATCCTTCTCTATGTTGCAATATGATTAATTGGAGTAAATTATTCAAAAATTTCTTCATTTTCTCCATACATTTGTTTGAGATCATACTATACAGGTTGTACTTGTTGGCCACTTGCCGCCATGAGTTATATATTGTAGAGTAAGTTTGAAAAAAGGAAAGTTTAAAGTATTCTTTCTTATCTTACTTAGGCCTGTCTATTATTATGGTTGGATAACTATAGGTTAAAAGTTACAAAATTAAGTTATTCATTCTGAAGGATTCTTCTATCTGCCTTGAGATAAATTTATTTTCTTGGTGTATAACTCTTCTAAGCTAGGTTGCCAGCTAAGCAAAGGTGACGGCATGACCAATTATTTCGTTCTTCCCAATTTGATTTTCATGTTGTCTTAATGCACAGGATTTCATCAGTGTCGATATGGTTACGAAAACGTGTCTGACCTTAAAGCTGTGGTTGCTGGCTATGCAAGAGCTGGTATCCCTCTTGAAGTTATGTGGACAGATATTGATTACATGGATGGATATAAGGATTTCACTCTTGATCCCATCAACTTTCCAGTGAACTCAATGCAAAATTTTGTAAATACACTCCATCAAAATGGACAGAGATATGTGCTCATCTTGGATCCTGGTATGTAGTTATAGAAAATGAATTATCTTACTGCAGAAACACTTTTTCAGTTTATTTATCGTGTTGATCAATAAGCCAGATTACAGCTCATTGTCACAATATGAAACGTATTGTTGTGCCTTTCCTGCAGGTATCAGTGTGAATGAGACTTACGGAACCTTCATTAGAGGATTGAAGGCTGATATCTTTATAAAACGTGACGGTGTCCCTTACCTGGGAGAAGTTTGGCCTGGAAAAGTCTACTATCCTGATTTTGTAAATCCTGCTGCTGAAACCTTTTGGAAAGGTGAGATCCAATTGTTTCGAGATATTCTTCCTATGGATGGTCTTTGGCTTGATATGAATGAGTTATCTAATTTCATTACATCCCTTCCCACGCCACATTCAACCCTTGATGATCCTCCCTACAAGATTAATAATAATGGAGTACGACGCCCAATTAACAATAAAACTGTTCCAGCAACAGCTCTACATTATAGAAACCTTACAGAATATAATACTCATAACCTATATGGACTCCTGGAAGCCAAAGCTACTCATGCAGCTTTGATCAATGTTAACGGTAAAAGACCATTTATACTTTCCAGATCAACTTTTGTGGGCTCTGGAAAATACACAGCTCATTGGACTGGAGATAATGCCGCCACATGGAATGATTTAGCGTACTCAATTCCGTCCATCTTAAATTTTGGACTCTTTGGAATCCCAATGGTTGGAGCTGATATTTGTGGCTTTTCTGGTGACACAACTGAAGAACTCTGCCGACGGTGGATTCAAGTAAGACTCTAAAACTATGTTTAGATTTTCAGAGATTCTAATGTATTATATTCTGACACTATAAACACAACGGAAAATGTACCAAAAAAGACCATTTCTATGAGCAGTCCTATTGCTATTTCCGTGAAATTAGATTTTTATTAATTTAGTTTTCTTATGAAGTGTTGATGCAACTAATGTCAAAATATTTTCAAAATGCAGCTAGGGGCTTTTTACCCCTTCGCAAGAGATCACTCTGCTATTGGTACGATCCGGCAGGAACTCTACCTCTGGGACACAGTTGCTGCAACAGCCAGGAAAGTGCTCGGGCTTCGCTACAGGCTACTCCCATACTTTTACACACTAATGTATGAAGCACATATGAAAGGGACCGCCATTGCACGACCAATGTTCTTCTCATTTCCCCAAGATGTAAAAACTTACAGAATAGATACACAATTTCTTATTGGCAAAGGTGTTATGGTGTCACCTGTATTGAAGTCAGGAGCAGTTTCAGTGGATGCATACTTCCCCAGTGGAAACTGGTTTGATCTTTTCAACTACTCAAATTCAGTGTCTCTAAACTCGGGAAAGCAAATAACACTAGACGCACCACCTGATCATATAAACGTACATGTTCGGGAAGGTAACATTTTGGCCTTGCAAGGAGAGGCCATGACAACTAAAGCTGCACGTAAGACACCATTCCATCTTTTAGTAGTTGTCAGCAGCAAGGAAACTAGCACTGGCGAAGTTTTCCTGGATGATGGAGAAGAAGTGGAGATGGGGAAAGAGGCAGGCAAGTGGAGTTTCGTGCGGTTTTATAGCCAAATGATAAAAAGTACTGTTAATATTAGATCAGAGGTTCTGAATGGAGATTTTGCTTTGGGTCAGAAGTGGATCATAGACAAAGTGACTTTTATAGGACTGGAAAAGTTTAATAGATTGAAGGGGTATAAGTTGAAGACTTGCACAGGAAGAAATTTGATCAAGAACTCCCCAGTGATTAAGGCAAGTGTAAACAGTAATGCACAATTTCTTACAGTAGAGATTTCAAAGCTATCACTACTCATTGGAGAGGAGTTCAAGTTGTACCTGGAACTCACCAAGTAGTCAGAGAGCTGTTAAAGAGAAATATTACCGGCAAACAATAATGCAAACTAAGCAGAGATTCAATAAATGCTCACTGACACTGAGTATTGTACTAGAATATTCTCCTAAACTTGGCCTGGGGAGCAGCTGCGCGGTGGCAGCGCAGCTGCCCCAAACGGGTCCTTAATTTGTGAATCATATCCTCTGCCTCTGACTTGTTGGAGACAATATTTGTATCAATTTAGTTTGCAAATGAGTGTATCAATTTAACCTCTGCCCTCTTAATCGCTCCGTCCCTCACCTCCTCCAATACTTTCTTCACATTCCTCACTCCACACTTTCAGGTGCCTTCATCACCTTCTCTTCTAGCATCACTTGCACCCACGTTACTACTTTCTCCACTGTCGTTTTAAGTAACTGTCTATGACGGTGTCTGAGGGAGGAAACCGTGAACGAAGGGTTTGCCGGCGAGTGAGATAACGAGAAGAGCAACAAGAGAGTTAGTGTAGGTGGCGTAATGAAGAGCTTTCTGGAAGAGACGTCCAGAAGGTGAACATTCTTGACTTTGCATTTTCTATTTTCTTGATCTCTATCTTTTTCTTGCCGTTTTCCATCTCTGTCCTAATGGGATCTGAGGTGGGGAATGTAAATTCTTATGAAGCTTAATTAACTAAAGTACTCATAAGAATTTATTAAGATTTTTTTAAGAAATTAGAAAATTAAAAGGTGATTAATTCTCATTCTAAGTACGTGCGACCTGCCAATGTACACGTTCACTATATGTACTGATCCAACTAACTATATAAATGAAAAAATAAGAAGTCGAGCTAAGCTTCGACCACACGACCAAAGATGGCTTCTACAATGCTTTCAGCCACACAAAAATCAAGATCAATACAAAATCGCAATAATCTTTCAGATACACCATTCATAGAATTTCATAGGGGAAAAAAATCATCCCAGTTTCTCTCAAAATGCAATGTCCCATACTTTAGTAAATCCAATAAGCCTCCAGTCCCTGAAATTTATTTACCAAGTTTCTCAAGAGAGAGCATTCACAATAAATTTATTTAATAACATCACACACAGAATATATACACATCTCGACTGACAGTCTAAACAGTAAATGCTTTTATAAACAATGACCAAGCTCATCTTAGGCACTGTAGAAATATGGAAATTATGCAGAAAAATTTTCTCTGTCATGGGGTGAAGAATAATCGATATCAGGGCCAAGAGGGATGATCCCATATGGATTGATAGAAGGATGGCTTCCATAGTAATGCCGCTTGATGTGTTGCATATTCACAGTGCTAGACATGCTGGGAATCTGATATATGTCTTTGGTGTAGTTGAACAGATTTGGATATTCTCGTAATAGTTTCTTGTTGCACTTGAAGTGAACTGCATAAACCTGTTAGCATAACGGACTCAAATCCTTGAGATGCATGAACAAACAAACTACAGCAAGTGCTAAAGAGTACTATTAAGTTCAAAGCAAGCGAGCAAACAAAAAATGTAGTGATAAGATCTATCTCAAGATGTTCTGATTTGCAATTCAACTTTACATAGCTATAGTTTTAGTAAACTAAGAGATCTTATCAGTTGCCTGATTTACCACTAATTATTGCACTCCTCCATTCAGAATATGTGTGTGTGTGTGTGTGTGTGTGTGTGTGTGAGCAGACCTACAAATAAGTACAGTTTAGTAAGAAAGCAAAAAGGGAACCATGGTTCACTCATATACCATCTTCACAATAAACACAGATATTGCTGCCTGGAACATTCTATTTAATTTTGGAAATATCACCTCCAAATATCAGACGCATATAATGAAAGATAAAATTTGTGAAAAACTCATTCCAAATATCAGTTTATTTCTCCCGTTGAGCCAAATTGTGAATGATGACAATCCAAAAATCCTAAAAAAAGAAGTCAATAACACTTGCATACTGGTTTTGTGTCCCGGTCATGTCCATATGCTAAAGCAATTTCTAATAAAGTACGCCGATTTGAAGAACATCATAACAGTTTTGTGCCAATATGAACAATTTTACTGCATTCTCCTACGTCAAACACTAAATACCACGGAATTAGGTTGCAAACTTCTAGAGATGCCATCACCATTAAAAGGTAGGGTTAATATATGCCTTTTGGCTACCCAAAATAGTGATAAGAAAGGTCAAAAACAGAGTGAACAAAAATGGAGCTGCTGCAGAACAGGTTAATAGCCAATATGGATACCTCATCAAATCTTATAAGCGTGACAAACAACCGAATATCTGCTTCAGTCAGCCTGTTTCCACAAATGTATCGTTGCTTGCCAAGTATCTCTTCACATTTGTCCAATGCTTCATACACCTGCTTAACAGCCTGTAGAAAGAATCAATATACACACTTAAATGACACAGCAAATGGCAGATGTATGAATAACGAAATCATTTCTAGAAATGAATACTACTGTGGCGATAAAATGCCTTACTTCATCATAAGGTCCTTGCTTTGTTGCAAACCCACATCGATAAACACCATTGTTTATCCCATTGTATATCCATTCATTAGTCCCATCAATTTGATCTCGCAAATCAGATGGATACAGATCCAGAGAAGCATTTTCAGCTATATCATTGAATTCGGTATTAAACATGCGGATTATCTCCGCACTTTCATTATTAACAATCGTCTTCAACTTCTTATCCCACAGTACCTAGTATAGAACAAAACCACTCATGTAAGTTGACACATGCAGACATAGAGAACAATATTCAAATGGAGATCACTAGTTAAGTGAACATACGGGGACAGTGAACTTCCCTGAGTAGTTTGTACTTGCGAGCTCATACAGGTCTCTTATGGTTTTGGCTCCATTTAAAGGGTCAGGCTCAGCTCCTGGTTCCTCAGTATCCGTAGCCGGAAAAACCCATCCCCTATGCTCATCGGTTTCTTTTGTTTGTTCCCAAATGGGTTTGACTGACTGCAAAATGAATCAAACAAACAAACAACTTTATATGGTGGCATCAAGAGTCAAAATATATGAAATTCATTACATAATTCACCAACCGTGAAACGGATGGCTTTCTCAAGTCCTTTGATCTTCAAGTATGCAAGACACCTGGAGGCCCAAGGGCAAGCATAGGATATATACAGATGATACCTCCCAGATTCTGCCGGAAACTGAGAATTCGGGTCCCGTGAAATAAAGCTACGAAATGTCGAAGCAGTTCTTGTAAAAGAACCAGTTTCTGAAACTTCATCAATTGCAGATCGAGCCATTTGTCGAGAGTGCTAAAGGTTACAGAACTTCAAGTAATTAGTATTATAACTTTCACTCATCACAGAACAGAGAATCAGGTAACAAACATCAGAGTCTTCATTTTCAACATGCTAATTTGTATTTGTTGAAAAGATGACAACAAGGAAAACAAAAATGAACCACCCAACTAATAACAGGACATCAATTGATTCAAATTAGCAAACAATTAATTAGAATAATTGAATTACCTTGAAAGGGAATAGAGAGAGAATCAAGGAGGTCTTGGCAAAGCAGGTTTTGCTAAACAAAAATATCATCACTTTATCATCTTCGCTGGACTTAAAGCCTCACCTTCTGGCTAGTGGCTTGGTGGGTGGCTTATTTTGTTGAAGAAGCAAAGTTAAATTTGATGGGGACGTGTCAGTGCCAACTGCTAAAAAGAGATTGCGTGGCATAAGACGGAGGATTTGACTTCTGATGAAGCAAAGAAAGTACACGACATAGGATTCTAAGGATTTATAAGTTCTTTATTGAATGTTGAACCACCGAGTTTTTTTCTACCATACTTTTGCTCACATTGAATAAATTGTGTACTCATTGGCCTAAAGTAACATAATTGATATTTGAATACTTGTCGAATTGAGTGTATATAACGTACAGAACCTAAACTAAATTACAGTCATTTTGTTAAAAATAGGATTAAAGAATTTCTAATTGATTGTATGTCATCTGTAACTAAAAAAGCAGCGTTGATGAGTCGACAATATAATTTACGTTATTTTCTTGGTCGCCTTCTTTGTTTATTTAATGCCTATTCGACTATTTTTTCGTAACATGAGGGGCATTTAATTATCATACGATCTGTGTCAATCAGAAACGAAAGTGACTAAAAATTGGAAATTACCCAGAAATTTTTCGATCAAGAAGAAGAAGATTAGCCGGAAATGTGGCACTCCAGCAGTGCACCAATTTCAGATTGACACAGATAAAGGTCAAACAAATAGGGATAAAGTAATCATTAGTAGTATAGAAGTAGCATTGAATATTATAACCATCCTTGCTCGAGAAACTCTACATTTCTGAGAAGGAGACTCAACATTTCAGACATAACAATGGAGGCAAGCTGCCTGAGGATTTGCTCCTGCATATTGATTTCTGGTAACCCAAAAGGATAAAGTGCAGCACCAGTTTCACCCACTTCAACCTCGATGTTTCATTGGATAACGAGCAAACATGCATGCTGAAATGCAGATGTATTGGGTACAATTTATCTATTTGATGGCAGGCCTTCCTGCACCGCAATCTTCAGATTGAAGATGATTCCAAGGACGACAGCAATGATTGCGGCAAGGGAATCTGCTTCTTATTGTCAGAAAGGGACTCGTGTGTACTGAAATTATGATCTCTGACGCCGAAGGGGATGGACATGAATGGTGAATAGGGCAAGAACTGATGCTAACACCCTCACCCTGCAGCATGTTGAACTAGACAAGTGATCTCAAATCTCCAGCTTGGCCGTCAACTTAAGAGTTAAAGGACATCGGGAACAAATTCAACTTGTATGTGAATGAATCTGCAGATTTCTTACAGGCTTCACTTACTGCTGTAAAGAGTCAGTTCAAACTTGATGTCACCTGATCATCCTCTTAAACATGAAGGCCGCTTATCAAGAGAAATAGAATAACCAAGATGTACATTTTAGCCACCAGCATCTATTAAGGCACATAAAAGATGAATCCTGAAATCAACAGCAACACATATTCTTGCCCAATCCATCTTGATGATTGATGAATTTTTCCTGCACAAATCTTGTGCCGAAACTTATCATAGCTGCATTTATTTCACCCACTTTATTTAAATGCGAATGACTATGAGCAATGGCTACAAAATGCCATCAGGACATCACCAATTTCTTTGATGGTATCTAATAACTACATTTCATGGTGTGAGTTCAATATTTCCTGTTTCAGGGCAAACATTTACAACCTTCTTTTCCTGCTACTGGTGTCAACTGTATATTCTCTTTCAAATGCAGTACAGACCGTGATCTTACTTCCATCTCAAATCAATTCATAACTAATCATTGTAGTTGATGTATAAAGGTCCAAACACTAGTTGAATTGGTCTGCTAACCAATTCCTTCAGTGATCCTTTGAGACAAGTCACAGAAAAGAGCATACTTGTTACTCTCATAGCATGCATTTTTGAGTGCTGCCAGAGACACACGATCCACATTTTGGTCTTTATCTAACAATTTATGAAAGAACAATGCTGCCATCCCTACTCTTTTCTCACTACAAAGCTTCCTGATTAAGGTATTAACTGTGCGAATCCAGAGCTTTTTGTCTAGGCTTTCCAAAATAATCATCACTGTTGCAGAATCGCCTTGTTTGCAGTACTCATAGGCTAATGTCACCCGAGTAACTTCACAGGGGGAAATCCCCTTGTCAATCATAGATTCATAAAACTGACAAGCTTCATCCAACTTGGACTGTTTGCAAAGCCCACTAATAAGAGCTCCATAAGTAATATTATCGGGTGCACAGCCAATTTGATTCATTCTCTGGAAATATTTTACTGCCAAACTGATATTTCCATCCCTAAGATACCCACAAATCATGGATGTGTAAGTTTCCTTCGTTGGAAACAAGCCAGCTGTAATGGCTTCCTGAAAAAAAATTTCACTTTCTTTCATTTTCTTTTGCCTACAGAATGCAGCAATCAACGTAGTATATGCATGTATATCAGGATTCAGGCCGGCTTTGACCATCCTACAAAAAAGTCCCAGGGCTTGTTTAGTTTCAGCTTGCTTCAGATGCTCAGATAAAAGAATAGTATATGTAATTTTATCGGCGTGCAGTTCAAGTTGAAATGCCTTCTTAAGAAGTTCATAAGCCTCTTGAACCCTTCCTTTTTTACAAAGGCCATCAATAATTGCATTATAAGCATAGATATTAGGAGTACAACCTTCTTTGCCCATTAAATCCATCAATTCATACGCTCTTTCAAAATTCCCCACTTTGCAATGACCATAAATGAGACTAGTATATGTATTTGTGTTTGGGAGTAGTCCTTGTTCTTTCATTCTCTCCAACAACATCTCTGCTCGATTCATTTTCTCCTCTTTGCAGTATCCGCTAATCATAGCAGTATATGTATGCACATTTGGCTTGTAATTATCACTCCGAACAAGCTTTAGAAACAGCCTAAATGCCTTTTCAGTCCAACCCTTCTTGCAAAGTCCATCAATCAACACTGTATGAGTATACACATTAGGTTTCCAGCCTTTTCTAACCATTTCCTCCAACAGTTCAAACGCTTGCTTAATACTGCCCCTCTTACACAACCCACTAATCAAAGAGGTAAAATTGATCAAATTCGGCTTCAGACCCTTCACTGTCATCTTATCAAAATACCAAAACGCCCTACTCACAAAACCTTTATCACAAAAAGCAGTAATCAACAGTGTTAACGTAGCATTATCGAGAATAGCCCCTCTATCAAGCATTGCACTCAACCATCTATCAGCCTCCTTAACTCTACCGATTCTACAATACGCAACAACCATCAACTTATAACTGGAAGCATCAGCACAAACCCCTCTCGCACACATTTCATCAAACACTTCCTCTGCATATTCAACCAAACCCATTTCACAAGCAATCCCCATAACACGATTCAGCGTGCTAGTAATCAACGGTAACCCGTTATTCGACATCTCAATAACCATACAAAAGCCCTCCTGCAACCTCCCGATTTCAGCAAAACTACTCACCATACACTGCATAACTTCATGGGCTCTCTCAAAATTCCCATTACTAATCAAAGAGGTAGCACAGACTATGTAAAGCCTCATAAAATGACGAAACTTAGCAAACCCAATTGCCCAATAGAAGAAACTTAGCGCCACCATCGAGCCCGCTTCATTGGCAAGCGAAGCGACCACTGTGATAGATTGCTCATGGGTCAAAGAATCAATGTCGATTTGAAGATTGAGCCTCGGAGGTGAAGATCTTAAATGGAATTGTTGGTAATAGGATTCGAGGACCATTGAGCAGACTGTTTTGACCAAAGATTGAGGCGGCGATGGTGACGACGATGTCGATGAAAAGGCGGGCTGTTTTGAATTGGCGAGAAAATTATGCTGGTGTGTTTGATAACATAATGATCTGATAACGAATAGGGTGAGGCTTGGAGTGCGAGATGGTTTCCCTCGAAGGCCATGAGATCTCAGAACATAAAAAGAGACCATCAAAATGGCGTTCAGTTTGAAGTGAAAACGATGATGTTAAGAAACTCCAACGGCTTCCGTTTTAGTTTACGCTGAATGTGGGAATTTGGATATAATGCAAACCCATAATCATCAGAAAAGAATAAAAATTAAAAAAAATCAAAAATTAAAAATTAAATTGTAATATGTGATTCGTAGTATCATAGTTTTTTCTTTTTTTTTCCAAGTACTAAACTCAAAGTAATTTTGTATATAGTAATTCACATAGTTTTTATGAGTATTTTTGTAGTACATTTTTTTTATTAAAATTAGAGTGTTCATAATAATTACTATATCATTATTAAGATTTTACAATTATTGGTAATGACAATTTATTATAAGTTAATATTATATGATTAGTTTGAACACCCATATAGCACACTCATTGTTCAATTTATAATTCTCATACCTTAAACCCTAAAACTTTTATTTCCAGCATCTTAATTAGATAAACAATGAGTGTTATTAGTGTTTTAAGTAAATATTTTTATTAGTGTTTTAAGTAAATAAAGTTAAGTAATTTATATAGTTTAAGTAAGGATATTTTGAAATTTTAAACAGCGTCTAAAGTCAAACTTAATTTTTTTTATAATTAGAGTATAAGTGTGCAAAGTAATAGAATTTTTAAAGTAATAGAGTTTTCAAAGTAATATTTAGAATGAAAATAGGCCCACCCTTTTCCAATTTTTGTATCAACAAATACATATATAACTATATAAGGAATGTATTACCATGATTTGTACAACAATTAATACAATTTGCATATAGTTTCACTTGACATATGATTTATTTCCATTAATATTTTAACATAAAATTTCATAACATCATGAATAAAATTACGACATTAATGGCTTGATAAATATAAATTTTGTAAATTATGCATAATACTAATAAACGAAAAGTAAAATAAGTAAATTAATATAGGAGTGGTAAATTAGTGCATTAATATTATAAGCAAAACAAACACTTGTCAAAATAATATAAAAACTGTAAATTAGCATTAAACTTTAATATAAAAAATAGTTTATTTATTTTATTTAATTGAGCAAAGAAAAAAATTTATCATCAATTGAATTGAAACAAATTTTATTAAATTGATTTAACCATAAATTATATTTCATTTTAGGACATTTATAAATTTTTTTAATTTTATATCATAGTGTTTGTTTACTATACACGATAATTGAGCAAAATTAATTTTCTTGTGGATCAAGCCAAAACAAAATAAAAATACATTCTTATATTACTAGACATATATGAAATATCAATAAAATTGGATCTAATATATAGTTTTATATATATTTCATGTAGTTTCAAACTTTGCTTTTTATTTACACTAAGATATCATTTGGGATTACTGTCGAGGAGGATTAGAAGGATGCAAAATCAATTATCTTACAAACAATTTTGAAAAATATACAAAAAAAATTCAAATTTTGATTTCGAGAATAAATTTTATCCTTAATAAATTTTCACACATATTATCACATATATTACATAAACCCATAATTATTATTATTCAATTTAGAAATAAAAACAACAAATATATAAGGTAATCATTATTATAATGAGTTTTTATTTCATATTTTTAATTTTTTTAATAACTTTTATAATATTAACTTGTTTTACATTTCATTTACAAGTATTCTATTTCATTTATATAATTTATATGTTAGTTTATACATAATGTTGATTTACAAGCTTTCTGTTACATCTATAATTTGTTATGTTTTCTTTAACAATAATACATCATTTTGCTACTCCTATGTTAATTTACTTGTTTTACCTTTTATTTAGAGGTCTTATGTTTTATTTATTTAATTTATGTTTTATTTTATACTTAATATTGATTTACAAGTTTTATGTTACATCTAGAAGTTTATGTTTTGTTTACTAATAATGCATCATTTTACTATTCTTATGTTAATTTACTTATTTTACATTCTATTTATAGGTGTTATATTTTATTTACTTAGTTTATGTTTTATTTTACACTTAATGTTAATTTATAAGTTTTATGTTATATTCATAAGTTTTTGCTTTATTTATCAATAATATATTAATTTATTACTCCTATGTTAATTTATTTATTTTACCTTTCATTTGCAAGTCTTATATTCAATTTACATCATTTATGTTTTATTTTACACTTAATATTGATTTACAAGTTTTATGTTAAATTTATAAGTTTTTGTCATGTTTACCATTAATACATCAATATACCATTCGTATGTAACTTATTTGTTTTAACTTCTATTTATAAGTCTTATGTTTTATTTACATAATTTATGTTTTCGTCTTACACTTAATGTTGATTTATAAATTTTACATTAAATTTACATGTCTTACTTTTTATTTACACAATTTATGCTTAATTACAGTATCGATGCCATGATTTCAATTACAACATTATAGAATCACCCACATAGTTTATATACAAAAAAGTTTGTTGCATTCAAAATATAATTAGTTTCCATCTTAGTTATATTGATTTCACCTCATAAATGTGTTGTTTGTTAACTTAGCATTTAATATTCACAACCAATTATTTACTATAAATAATTTGTTGCAATGAATTAATTTGCAAATCTTAATTTCTCTTTGTTTGTATTCACTTGCAATTAAGCACACCAAATACACATAATATCAAGAAGAAATTGAGAGATTATAAGAGTACAACCCAGCTGATAAAATAAATTCATGGCATTATTATATATTTCTTCCATGGGTTTTCCTGAGAGTTTGATCGTAACAATGGTTTTGATAATTTTATCTTTTTCTTTATCAATCAACGGATTGGATTCGGAACTGTGACTACCAGATTTAGAACTTCTTGAAGCAGAGCAGCAACTAAAGACATTGAACAAGCCCTTTGGTAGAAGCATCAAGGTATATGTTATATTATAAGAAAATATCTATTGTCCACTCGTTTTTTCTAACTTTTTTAAAAATATATAATTTTTTTTTTGCTGGAATCCACTTAAAGTTATATTTTATTTCACTTTTCCACTTCCGTTTGGAATCCGTTAAGAAAATTAACAGAAACTTTAAAAAATGATCATTTTACCCCCCAAAATGAAAATTACAATTTTACCTTAAAAATTACCAAAAATAATTAGATTAAATCTAATTATAATTATCGCACACTCGCAGATGAAGCCTAGTTTTATTACTTTGAAGCCAATCGTAAGTTGTAGTACTCGAGCACCATCATCAATTTCAAACAAGCCATTTGAAAGCGGGATCATCAAAAGGGTAAATTACCCATTTGATACTGTTTCAATCAAGAGGACTTCCAAAGAAGATTTAATTAAAGCTGAAAAAATTTATGGATCAAAATCTAAGCATCTCAAATTTTGATCAAAGTCGACCGAAGCCTCCCGGGTTTCACATAAGTCAATTAGTTAATTACGTCATGTATTAATTTCTTCTATCGCATGTGTGTATATTTTTCGACTTGTTAATTGTTGATTTAATCATTTTATTCTTATACGTATGTCATGTCATAAATTTCAAGTATGCGATAAAAGTAATGCGAAGCAGTCCAAGTGCAAAGCTTACGGGGGTCCAGGCTAATCTTAGTGTGCACAATCCATCTGTTTCAAACCAGCAATTTAGTGCAGGAGGTGTGTGTTTAGGGAATGAAATAGAGTGACCAAGATAAAGGTGTTTGCTCACACATTATCGTGCTCTCCTCAAAGTAAAAGTGAGCAAATGGTAGAGCATATCACCTCGACCAGAATGTTATTGGTCACCTTGAGCGGATCATCTCAACTAGGATATTATTGGTCACCTCGACCAGAATAATATGTGGTGACCTCGAGCACATCACCTCCAGCAGATAATCTTGACCAGGATGTTATTGGTCACCTCGACCAAAATAACATTTGGTGACCTCGAGCACATCACCTCGACCAGGATATTATTGGTCACCTCGACCAGAATAATATGTGGTGACCTCGAGCACATCACCTCAACCAGGATGTTATCAGTCACCTTTAGAATAATATGTGGTGACCTCGAGCACATCACCTCGACCAGGATGTTATTAGTCACCTCGACCAGGAAGTTACCAGAAAGCACGATTCAATCAAAATATTTTCTCCGAAATATTATGGACCATATTTTTAGTGGGCTGAAAATTAGTAGTTTTCTTGAGAATTCTTGGGGAGAGGATAAAAACCGCTATAGTTTCCTATAAAAACCCTAGGAATGGAAAAGAAAATAGGGGGCTTCGAGCTCTCTCTCTCTCTCTGGGCAACTGAACCCATTGGACCTTTTTCTCTCTCTACCATCGAAAAATTTCTCTTTCACTTATGATTTCTTTAAGATTAATTATTCTCAATTATTTTCCTTTAAATTTACTTAAAAGATTTTTTTTAAAGTAATCATAATTAAGCCACATGAATTGTGGTGTAGGTTTTTCCAAGTAAGACCCAAATTGCTGACTTGAGCGTCGGAGGGTTCTCGCCGGAAAAACTTTCGGTGCCTCCTAACTGTTGGTTGTGCTCACATGCTCACAAGCTCACAGGTCATCTGCTCATGGATTGTCTGCTCATGAATTGTCTGCTTATGGATCGTCTGCTCATGGATTGTCTGCTCATAGAACATTTGCTCATAGAAAATCTGCACATGGTGTTAACTAATCAGCGGCTTCCTACCAAACAAATTTAATGTTGATGCAGGGATCTGAGATTTAACCAACTCATTCGGATTTCGGCATCAACATTTGGCGCCGTCTGTGGGGACCGATACGAGAAGCCAATTTTTTGTCTCTATCAATTTTCATCTAGTCGAAGCAAATCAAAATGTTACAGCGCATAAATTGATGAGCTTGCTTAAAAAAGGAATAAAAACCTTAAATGAGAGCACATTGAAGGCACAAGTTTGTAAAAATCAGAACATGTCAGAAGTTAAATTTTTATTACAAGCAATTTTTTCATGAAAATTTAATTATTTCTCTAAATCCTGCTATGTAAGATGAGGATACCTTGTATTCATTAAATTGATTGTGATCATATTAGGGCTGACAGTATAATTTAGTTAACTTAATTTCTTAAAAGTTACTCAATATGAGAATGATTTAAGAAATGAGAGCTAGGCTAGCATTGAGAAGCAAATCAAAGTTTATTAATAAGGCATGCAAAGGCTCCAAAGTCTCAAAGCATGTTTTATGGCGAGACAAGAAGCCAAGCATGTCAGGATCTACTCGACCAAACGAAGGCGAGCATACCACCAAAGTTCTAAAAAGTTTCTAAGGTGTGCAAAGGCTCCAAAGTCTCAAAGCCTATTTTATGGCGAGACAGAAAGCCAAGCGTGCCAGGATCTGCTCGACCAAGCAAAGATGAGCAGACCACCAAAGTTACAAAAGGTTTCTAAGGCATGCAAAGGCTCCAAAGTCTCAAAGCATGTTTTATAGCGAGACATGAAGCCAAGCATGCCAGGATCTGCTCGACCAAGCGAAGGCGAGCAAGCCACTAAAGTTTCCAGTCTTGATTTGTTTCACTCTCAACACTAGAAACTGAGGGATTGGTGTTTAGGGAATGAAATAAGGTGGCCAATATAAAGGTGTTTGCTCATACATTATCGTGCTCTCCTCAAAGTAAAAGTGAGCAAATGGTTGAGTAGATCATCTCGACCAGAATAATATATGGCGACCTCGAGCACATCACCTCGACTAAGATGTTATTGGTCACCTCAACCAGAATAATATGTGGTGACCTCGAGCATATCACCTCGACCAGGATATTATTGGTCACCCCGATCAGGGAGTTGCCAGGAAGCACGATTTAGTCAAAACATTTTCTCCGAAATATTAGCGATCATATTCTTAGTAGGGCTGAAAATTAATAGTTTTCTTGAGAATTCTAGGGGAGAGGATAAAAACCGCTATAGTTTCCTATAAAAACCCTAAGAAAGGAAAAGAAATGGGGGGCTTCAAGCTCTCTCTCTCTCTCTCTGGGCAACTGAACCTATTAGACCTTTTTCTCTCTCTACCACTGGAAAATTTCTCTTTCGCTTATGATTTCTTTAAGATTAATTATTCTCAATTATTTTCCTTTAAATTGACTTAAAAGCTTTTTTGTTTAAAGCAATCATAATTAAGCCACATGAATTGTGGTGTAGGTTTTTCCAAGTAAGACCTAAATCGCTGACTTAAGCGTCGGAGGGTTCTCGCCGGAAAAACTTTCGGCGCCTCCTGACTGTTGGTTGTGCTCACAGGCTCATAGGTCATCTGGTCATGAATTGTCTACTCATGGGTTGTCTGCTCATGGATTGTCTGCTCATAGATCGTCTGCTCATGGATTGTCTGCTCATGGATTGTCTGTTCATGAGTTGTTTGCTCATGGAACATCTGCCCATGGTGTTAACTAATCAGCGGCTTCCCACCCAACAAATTTAATGTTGATGCAGGGATCTGAGATTTAACCAACTCATCCGGATTTCGGCATCAACAATGTGTACATTCAAAGTATGACGGAAGCCATTAATCAAACTGATTCCATTCAAACAGGATGGACGTAAGTGATACATTAAATAATTATATTTCTTGCGTAATTAAATTAATTAACTAATTGGCACTATTAATTTCATCAATCTTAATTTGTTTTGTTTTTAATTCTCTTAGTTTTATTTACATATGTGAATTAAGTATAGGTACAACCATCGTTACCTGAGGACACTCAAACTCATGCATATGCTAAATGGACTGTTAGTGATCTTTCCCTTTTGCTAATTATTAAGGTTTTTTTAAAAAAAAAACATTTATGTAAATAATTAAGTTGTACGTGTGGTACACGTGTTTCATCAAATACATGCATGCATGCATGCACAGAGCGGTGGAAATAAAAGGTTGTATGAATACAATGTGCCCCGGTTTCGTGCAAGTCCACAGAGAAATCCCCGTTAACTTTATCCTCAGGTGTAGTTTCTGTTGTTGGAGGATCACAATATACTTACGGCTTTTCACTGCTACATGCATGCATGCTAACTTGATCATTTGAATCATTAATTTCATTTTACAGAAAAAGGACAATTTGCCCTAAACGGAATTCACTAGCAGAAACAACTTTTGTATGAAAATTTTAATTGACAGGATTCAAATACTGGAGATTGGTGTCTCCAGTACAATTTTGAGAAGCTTATAGGTTATTGGCCAAAGCACCTATTCACGGGTTTGCAGAGCTCAAATAGGGAAATGGCATGGGGAGTAGCAGTTTACTGTGAATCAAGTCCAAGCCCTGTAATGGGAAGTGGTCGTTTTGCGGAAGAAGGTTGGGGATATGCGGCTTTTGTAGCAAATCATGCTTACATGGATGAGTCCCACAACTTGCGTTTTGCTTATGAAAAGGATTTGGAAGCTTACAGTGACACCCCTATGTGCTATCGGTTAGCTCCTTATGTGGATTTTGGCATTTTCTACGGAGGTCCTGGTGGAAATTGTGGAACTTAACAGTAGTATATATATCTTCTTAATTCTAAATTTATTCAAAATCTAGGTTTTAATGAATTTTAAGATGGAATAAATGAAGTTATAAAAAATCCTTTTCCGAGTGAGTTGCCTATTTATTTATAGAGAGCTCATGTTCTGCTTCTCTCTCTCTCTTTTCTTTTTCTTTTCCATTGTGATCTATCTTCCAAAATTTCGCTTCAAGTTAATAAAAGTAAAACTATTTTGGAAAAAAATTATCTCCAAATCAAACTTGTCAATTGGAATGGGAACAAGAAAGCAAGTTAGGTGAAAAATGAAAGGGAAGACCCATTTCTTTTTTGATTGGAATAAAAGGCAATCAGTCCTTCAGTAATCAGCGGAAAAAAAGGAGAGAAAAGAACTAATAATTCACATTTATATTATTGTCTTACATTAATAAATAGTCATTAATTTGTTTATTAATAAACAATATTCTTATATTTATAAAATTATCCCTATTTTCAATAGCTTAACATATGCCTCTTAAGCCTCTCTTTTAGTCTCTATTTGACATCATACCACTCTTCTTTGATGATTAGGTGGGTGCAAAGAATTTGTTATCAATTCCTCATTTTATTAGGGATGGGGAGTTGAAGATGCTTTAATCTTCACATGCAACTCCTACCTTTACATGATTGGAAAATATTTTACTCACAATCAAGGAAAGACTTAACGCATGATCACCATAAGTGGCGTAACAATTCTCTCCAGTAACCCCACATATTAAGTGACCAGTAACAACCATTTCGGCCTATTAATTTTTCTTTGCCGTCGTCTATATTATAAAAGTGTTCCCAATGACCATTAGTGCAAGTTACCTTATATTCTCCTCTTGCACACGTTGCCACTTTGCCTTGACCTCTCTCCTAAGGAATTGGTTTGCCCGCATATATGGCAATTAATTACAAAAATCAAGATAAAATGTCCTAATTTTGTGACTTAGAGACATGTTATTGTAGTCAAAGATGTTGAAAGAGAAGAGATGGAATCCAAAAAGGAGGAAAAATCACAGAAGGCATCACATGGTTGCTTTTTACACAAAGGGTACATACACATTTAACCCTACATTCGTTGTTTTTCAGTTTTTCACTTTCATCATTCACTTTTTAAACTAATCACCTTTACTCTAATCACATTTCGGTCAATTACAAAGACTAAAGAGAAAAACATTAAACACTACCAGTCAATTGCAAAACTTGTGGATCAATTAAAGTTTTTATTCTAAAAGCAAAATAAAAGTACCTTTATATATGCGTTAAATTTGTAACTTGACACGTTATACTTACAACTCTTGTCAAATGCGCCATTGTAATTTGAAGGAATCAGAAACTCTTTTAAGTAAATATATAGCAAATAATAGTGTTATTCATTTGGTGATCCCAATGCTTCAAAATTGCTAGTTTAAGAGTGGGCACAAAATACATAATATTTTTGTTAGGTACCCAACTTCTTTATTTAATATCTCAATTGGGATCAAGAGTGGAAAAAACAAAAGGGAAGGCAACACTGTTATCATCAAAAAGTAAGACAATGATGGACAATGAAATTATGTAAACATGCAAGCCACTGTCCACCACAAACCAAATTAATTATTATAAAAGAGAATCTCACCCACCCATTAAATCATGCAAACCCCTTAATTAGGCCCTTCTACTCTTTATAAGAAAACCAATTCTCTAACTGTCAATAGAAGCAGCAGCAGCAGCAGAAACAACGACAATGATACTGCAAAAGCTGCCTTACTATTTCCTCTTGCTATCTCTCAGTTATGCTCCTTCTCTGGCCTTTTCTTTTAGCCAAAGCAAGGAATTGTTCAACCAAGCTAAAAATTATGAGGGCTCTTCCGATCTCGTTAATCTTGAATATCACATGGGTCCTGTCCTTGCATCTCCAATAAATGTGTACATAATTTGGTATGGCGATTGGAGTCTATCACAACAATCCACTATCAGAGATTTTCTCTATTCATTTTCTTCTCCTGCCCCATACCCTTCTGTTGCTGATTGGTGGCGAACCGTTAGGCTGTACACTGATCAAACAGGATCAAACATCACTGGAAACATCGTCCTTTCGGGGGAGTTTTATGATACAAGATACTCCCATGGGGCCTATCTCAGCCGCTTAGACATGCAATCCATCATCAGAACTGCTGTCAACAAGAGAGCAATGGCTCTTAATCCTCACAGTGGCCTTTACTTGGTGCTAACATCTCATGATGTTCAAGTTCAAGATTTCTGTAGAGCTGTTTGTGGCTTCCACTACTTCACATTTCCAAACATTGTTGGTGTCACTGTGCCTTATGCTTGGGTTGGTTACAGTGGAGCTCAGTGTCCAGGCATGTGTGCCTACCCATTTGCATGGCCCGGTTATTCAGGCAGCAGCAGCTCACCACCAAGAAACAAAGAAGGGCACAACATAATGCGCGCACCAAATGGGGACGTTGGGGTGGATGGAATGATTAGTGTGCTAGCGCATGAGCTTGCGGAAGTATCAAGCAATCCTCTGGTGAACGCTTGGTATGCCGGAGATGACCCCACGGCGCCTACCGAGATTGCAGATTTGTGTCTGGGTGTGTATGGATCTGGCGCTGGTGGAGGATACGTGGGAAAAGTGGACAAGGATACGTGGGGGAATGCCTATAATGTGAACGGAGTGAGGGGAAGGAAGTTCATGGTGCAGTGGGTATGGGATCCTGTGAAAAAACGTTGCTATGGACCTAATGCCATAGATTAGAGCTCAGAGGTGTGTTTTCTTGTACATTATTTTCTATAATTACTTCAGTTCTTATTCAGATTGCAAGATGTGGGGTTCAAAAAAGACATAGGAATCATATCAGGCTAAAGCTGGCATGGTGTTGGAGTCGCCTTCCCCTGCTTGCTTTCTTTGCTTATGCTTTTCAGAATTCATTTCAGAGGAATTTGATGCTTTTGCTTGTTTCATTCATGGCTACTTTCTGTATACGCAACAAAATATGTAGAGAACAATTTTCAATCATGCATATGCTGAAAAAGATGACCAATTGCGTACAGTACATTGTTTTAATTGCAAAATAGAAGCAAATAAAAAAGTACCATTAATCCCATTTCAAACACCATCTACTAGCCTGAAGGAATTCAGTGGATTAAAAAATTAAAATCAACTCACAGTTTGACCATAATGATTCAATCTACTTTATATACTTTAATAAACAGTGAATAATGCTTTTCATCTGTGTCTTCCAAAGAAAAAAAGATGACAAACTGCTCTACAAGCAAAATGCTTAAATAAATTACAATTGCTTTCGGAACTTCATTTTCCTAAATTATGCCCAGAACTGAGTTTCTGCCATAAAATACATGAACAGCATTATTATATATTTTTTTTTCCATTTTGCTGAAAAATAATGTAACATACAAAAGCTCAATACCATACTTTACAACTACATGTATAGCCTGCTACTCATGTTTATATCCACTTTACTAAGACGGTTCAAACACAAATGATTTCTTGGATCAGTCAATAGAAAAGAATGCTGTGAAGAAGCAACTTTTCTTTCATCCTAACTTGACCAATTTTAGACAACACTTCTGGAATTATGAGAAATTCATAACACATCAAAACAATGAATACAAGATTTATCAATAAGCCTGGCAACAAGGCTCTCGGGTTCAGGAATAAGTGCAGAGGTCATGCTGTTCCAGAAATGAAACGTTAATGACCCACCAAGAATCCTTTTGAATAGAGCATCTTGTTGAGCTTTTTCACTCTCTGTCGCTGAAGTGACGAAATATCTGTTTGCATTGAAGTTGAATTATGTCAAAAATGAGAAAGTGTTGTTAAAACCAAAAGCACTCAACATTTAAATGGTTGAGCTGTAAAAGAATGGATTTGTGCACAAGCATAAACCAGACAAACATAAATACAAGAGCAAAAAGGAGAATGAAGATAGTAATGATTTAATGGCAAAATCATAATTTATAAAGCAGCATAAGAAGTTAACTTATATTTCATTGTGAAAAAGAAATCTAACTTATGGATTCAGTGGTTACAGAGCTATGCAAAGCTTAAGCCACACTTGAGCTTCAGCACAAAGCAGAGCACTGAGCATGTGCTAGGATGTTATATTGCATATTCTATAACCACATGCAACTATTGTGAATCATGGTCAACCACTAGTATACAAAACATGCTCAATTTCTGAAAAATAAAATGGTCCCCATATATATGGTAGTAGTCAAACCCAAAAGCAGACAGAAGTTCTTTCCCGACCATTAAGGCTCGAAGATACTAATAGAAGTCCCAAGTCTAACAAAATGATTAGGCAAAACTCTATGAGACATATTGGCAAAACACAATTATTCTCCAAATCATCATGATAAAATAAATCAGTACAATAATATATAAGTACACAATTGCAGATCAGCAAAAATACACAATTGCAGATCAGCAAAAATAAGATCAGTAAGATAGGTTTCACTATTACAGGTCCAGATAACCATCCCTGTCTAGGTGGTTAATGCAATTACCAAGAGCAAAGGCAAAATATTCATATTCCCAATGTGTTGAATGAATGTATGCATGAACATAGGTCATAAACAAGAAATGGTAAGAATATGGAATATTACCTTGAGATATTCTGTGGACTGATGGGAAAGAAAAAGAAAGATGGCTGTACGTTTAACTCAAATTTTTTACTGTAACTATTATCTACACTCCAGAACCTTCGGGCAACTCGTTGCAAGAGATCAGCACCATTCCATCTCAAACGGGTTTCATCATATGTCAAATAGAACTCTTTTAAACACTCCAATATGAAAGGACTGCAGAGAAAAGAGATGCAAATCTCAAAGCTGGAAATGCAATTGTAGCAACGAAAGATAATTTTTTTTGCCCCTCACGTAAAGCTCCTTTATTTTTTCCAAGTAATGACAGAAATCAAGATGGTTTCACACCCTCCAAACCATCCCATTAACTAAAGAGCAAACACCATTAATACCTGTGCTTTCTAAATGCCATTACAGCACCATTCAAAGAACTTCCAGGAAACTTATCCTCCATGCCAACAGAATTGTTAAGTGAAGACAAGGATTTCAGAACTATAATATCAGAATCCATATAGATACCTCCATATCTGAAAAATCCAACAAATTTTATTTCAACTCAGTATACTCTGGTACTCAAAAGGATAAATGTTAATATCTAGAAAAGATCACAATTCAATATAGCAATGGACAATGGACAATGGACAATAAAATACCAACAGCTAAAGTACAATATGAGATTATTATGAACTTGAGCAAACAAGAAGATGATCCGGGTTTTCTCTAATCCCATTTCCTGGTCCAACCAAAGTAAATTGCTTAACATTGTCAGAAAGTACAGATGAGAGATTGCAGTCTTTGCAGATTTTTTCTTCCTATGTCGGGTGGAAAGCAGTCTAAAGAAAATTTAAATAATCTAACTTGAATAGTAAGCGAAAATTTCTTCCTATCAAAGTGCACAGGGCTTAAAAAAGGTAGGAATGACTTCTCTTGCATGAAAATGAAGAAACTAATAAGTAGGTTTGTTATTGTTTTTCACTACTACTTTTATTTCTCATAGTTCATTTTAGAAAATCATTTTCAAGACACTTTTCATAATTTCCCAAATTGTACTCTTTATATACCCAGACTTTCATGTATTTCCACATAAAATGAGGATCATTAAACTGAAACCAGCCAAAATTTCCAGGATATGGCCCAAAGGCAATCATTAAATTCTGAAGATATAAATTTGGAGTCCATTTGCCAAAATAAAGATGCATATATAAATAAGAAAGCTTACTTGTAGAGAGCAGCAAGCCGGACAAGCTCACTATAGTGAGTATTATAAAATTTTGTCTTTCTCCATTCAAACCAAACAGAAGCAAATTCATGGGCTGGTGTATCTTTCAGTAGTTCATCGAGATTCGGCATGACAACAGCAACTTTGAAACTGAAGAATAAGTTCTTCAATCAACCACACATATTGAAACATAACAAATAAATCTAATAGACAGAATATTATGTGCTCTTACCCATCCTTCACAAAGCTGTCTTTGAAAAAGTCGAGCTCAATTGTCTCAGAAAACACCACAACACAAGCATCTCGATGGTGGAAAAGCACACTCTCCAGTCCCCTTTGATGCCTCACACTATACATCCAAGGAGGTGAATTCCACACCATAAAAACCCGCATATCACATTTGCCCTTCCTGAAAAATGCATCCATAAAAGTTGAAAATGAAAGTCTAGGATGTAAACCAGGATAGTAACCCCATCTCTTTCCATCTGCATATATGTGACTTGAAAACTCATTCTTACTCTGATAAGCCTTAGAATCTCTGACTGCCTCATCAGTCTTAGAACTCTCATTTCCTCTTGCACTCAGATACTTGTTAGAGTCATTTACCTCCTTATCATATAATTCACCAGTAGCATTGCCGCTACTCTCATCTTTTACATGCTCCTCATTGTTCACTCTCTTGCTATACGACTCATTATTGACACTATCATCCAAAGTCCTACGTTCCGCCCTCTTAATCTCACTCCTCCGACCCAACTCCTCTCTACCGTTTCCTCTAAAATTCAGATTCCCACTACTATCTAAAACTCCCAAAGGCTTCTTCCCAATAAACGGACCAAGCTTAAACTCATTCAGCAACAACTTCTGCAACACTTTGTCACCCCTAGTAAGTCCACTAATCCCAACCCCATCTGGGTCCTGCAACAAAGGATTATTCATTGGATTCAAAACCTCTAAATGAGATTTAAACATCTTATCTCTCCTTAAGAACTCGCCCTTTCTATCAAACCACTCGCCCCATTTCTCTCTTAAAGGAGACTTCCCCTTCCCCGTCTTCAACAGCAACGCATCCTCAATATCCTTCACTAAAGTCATCTTTCTCCTCACCTCATCATCGACGGGAAAATCATCTGATCCAAACGCGGTCTTACTTTTATCCTCGACATTCGACTGTAGAGTAGTAAATCCCGAGTAGTCAAAATCCCAGTCATCGATTGATCTCTTGTTGAATGCGCGTCTTATGGAGCCAGACAGGTGATCGAAGTAATAACCAGATGAAGACATCTTGGGCTTCTCTTCGTTGTCGACAACGACGTCGTTGT
This sequence comes from Citrus medica, assembly GCA_002013955.2. Taxonomy (NCBI): domain Eukaryota; kingdom Viridiplantae; phylum Streptophyta; class Magnoliopsida; order Sapindales; family Rutaceae; genus Citrus; species Citrus medica. Next base: position 86,827 of record MKYO02026004.1, on the reverse strand, counting down.
CGTCGAGGGTGTCCAGCTCGTCGATCTTGTCCACGTTGTTGTCATTGGAGTCGTCGGAATCGGAGAGGAGGGGATCGATGAAAACGGCGTCGTCTGACGCAATTTGGTGGTGACGGAGAATTTGGTTGGGCTGGGAGAGGCGAGTGTGGAGAAGAGATACAGAAAGGAGGAGGAGGAGCGCGGCGATCAAAGCGCATACTTGCGCTCCGTAACGGGGCCGCCGCCGTGCCCTTAGCGTTCGCAGCATCTTTTCAGTTAAAGTTGTCGAAGGATTATAGACATTGCTAGCCTGCGCTGAGTTTTGGCAGCTTGTAACCAAACGCTTTCTTCACTCAGCGAACTGAACTGATGAATTGATTGAATTGAGTTGAAGCAAGGAAAGGCGCTTAACTTAACTTACTAATTAATTGTTATTATTTTTAAATCTTTCAGGAAAAATTATGAATAATAAATAAATGATTACTATATTTTTTAATAATCATTGATGATATATATAATATATTGCTTTCCTTTCAATTCAAGAAGAATTCTGATGATTTTTTTTTTAAACAAGTAATAGAAGAAGAGAAAAAAAAACTATGAATTAAAATTTTGAAAAAGGAATTGATTCAATAATTATTCTCGGTCATGATATTTTGAGAGAATAAAACTAATTTATCAAAAAAAAATTAACCTGTAGATATTTTCATCAAAACAGTCATTTCTCTGAAACAGATAAGAATATACAGGCTTAAACCATGCAGATTTAAAACTAATTGAACTCAATTAACTGTAATGATTTAATAAAAATCAATCCTTGAAAACACTCCATTCTCTCCATCCATTACTTTTTCATTTAACCTTGAAACCCTTAAAATTCAGGCACCTGGTAACAAAACCAAAAACTATCATCTAAGCTACTAATCCTAAAACAGATCAAAACCAACAGACTGCTATGTTCCTTTGTTGCTAAACTTGAAACGCCAAATCACATCCAGGCCATGAACATGTCTAACTACTACTGTATACATATATCAAAGAGAGCCATTTCTAGTCAAAGTCTGTTCACTAGATTTAGACCTGTAGCAGACAAAATTTCATTACTGCTCATAGTCAGCAAAGTGGTTGAATTCATTTGAGCCCTTATCAAAAAAATATTCCAGGTGCTTCAATAAGTCAGCAGCATATATTCCATTCACGGATGTTAAGTTCCTTCACCTTTCATCGTTTACACAAATATCTGCAAGTTGTAGGGATAATCTTGAGTTATTTGTTGTTTCAGATTGTCTGGTATTGCCCTGTGATGATTTCACCCTCACTCGAAAGAACCGAATTTTTGTCGTCATCATTTCGTAATATATCCACTTTGCAGCCTTTGCATCGACTAGCTATGACTTCTTCACACACCCTCTCAGATTTAGTAGCTTGATTATCCGATTCATTCACCAAGTCAACATCATTTGCACCATCCAAGTTAGCATTTGAATCCGACTCCTGTATGTTCCTAGAGCATTCGATTTCACCAGATGCAATCCCATAATGACTTCTTTCACATGCTTCAAGCAATGACTCTTGTTCAAAAGAGTGGGTACTGCCATTGAGATCTTGAAATAATCCATCCACTAATGAATCCTTGTTTGTTGGTATGTCAACGTCATTTGCACCATCCAAGTTAGCATTTGAATCCAACTCCTGTATGTTCCTTGAGCATTCAATTTCACCAGATGCAACCCCATTATGACTTCTTTCACATGCTTCAAGCGATGACTCTTGTTCAAAAGAGTGGGTACTGTGATTGCGATCTTGAAATAATCCATCCACTAATGAACCCTTGTTCGTTGGTTCTTCCACAGAAATTGAAGATGGTATGGATCTGATGTCAACATTTTTGGACAATTCTTTTCCAACTTGAATAACATTACTAAATGTAGGCCCACAAGTTTCCACAGTTTCTTCTACTTCACAATTTGAGACTCTTTCAGCTTCAACAATATATCCGACATGACTCAGTACACACAACTGCTCAATTTTTTGAGTGTCAACATTGATACTTTTGTCATCAATCAACTGATTCTTACTGAAATCTGGCCTAATCAACTTCCTCTTTTTTTGCAATCCATCAGCACAGCCCCCAGTCTCTGCTCTCCAACCACAACCACCAATCTTACTATCACCATCATGACTCTTTCGCATCTCACTGCGACGCTTAAAATCCACAAAAGGTGTCTTTCCAGCTAATTGGTCACTAATCTCTTCATTGGCAGTAATATCATTCATGCTCACCTCATCTGAAATCTTCTTGAAATGATCCTTCAATAATTTTGAATCAGGAGCGGTTTTTCTCTTTTTCCTAAAATCTGCGGTGTCAAGTTTGATTAACTGTCTATCCTTTCTCATTTTCAGCCACTGGTAGTGGCTTTGGTGCAGCATTGACATCACATCATCCACTGAAGTATCCATACTGTCTTCATCTACCCTGACAATGGTGTCATTTTCTCTTATGCATGCTTTTGGAGCCAAAGCTAATCGTGAAAACACACTTTTTCGGTTCTTTTGACAATCAGAATACATTATTCCAGAATTTTGGCAGACATCAGGCTTCAATGAAGAACTATCATGGAGGTCTGTGTTACTGAATTTGACAGGATCAAAAGGACCTTGGAGCTGGCTCCGACCCTCTTTCAAATTAATTCCAAATTGCAGCGGTTTCTGATCATTTTTGTCTAGTGATGCTTCATGACATCCATAATTAAACACAAAAGAGGGATACTGACTGGGACTAAAGGAATAAGCACCCACATTCATTCCATTGCAATTTCCACCATCTGAAAAAGGGACAGGACTAGGTCTTGGAAGGGAAAAGCCCCTATGACCCTCAATCTCAGATGGATTTGTTGCCATGTTTCCAGAATAAGAAGCCTCCAATGATGGCATCCGAATCCCCTGGGAGTTCCTATAAAGTTTGGGGGATGGTATTGGAGCACCACAACCTAAAGCAGAACAAAAATCTGGGCACCTTGCACCTCTTGGCTCTGTGTATGGGACAGCATGAATAACGGGGCCCTCTGGATCATTAGGGAGACAGTTCGTGGCATGTGGTTCCATTGGGCGACAAAATGCTGAAGATGGCTCAAATTGACAGTGAACTGATGAATCTGATGGTAACCTATAATCATGAATTACTCTTCCACCACTGCCTAAGCGAGCACCAAAATGGTCAGTGGAGATTACTGATCCATGACTACTGTCAGCATCACGTTCATCTTCCCCTTGAGTACTTGTGATAGACCTATCTTCGGCTGCTCTTCTAAATTTGTCCATGGAGTACCCAGGAGCTTTACATCTTGAAAAATGTGTCTGGGGCTTTATCTTTTTCAAACTGAACAGATAGAGCAGCCTATGAACCTACAAGATTGCATGGAAAGAGAAATTGATAAAAAACCCATCTTTATTTCACTGAGGTCAAATTAATGGACAACAAACAAACCTGAACTTCAGACAGCCCAAAATTGAACTTTTTGGCTGAGTAGTAATTTTCTTTGATTGCCTCACCAAACTCATGTTCAGAAAGTGGGCTGCAGTGCCACAAATGCGTGAACTTCACCTACAAAGAGAAGGGGGAAAATCCTCATTAAAGAATCAAATAATATATAAAGCCTTTTGTCAAACCCTAGGTGAAAAAATGGCCATAAATGAAATATACATATCCATAGGACCACACCTGTGCAGGGAATTGCTTCCCAGAAGAAAAATATGCATGGGGAAGAATATTCATTGCACCATCTGAGCTTGCTTGATAAACGCCATGAAGTTCTCTCCTCTCATATTCAAACAGAAACAAAATCATACCAGCTTTAATTTGTTTCACGAAAGGGACTAGCCCAGATGGGAGACCCAATAGCTTTCGTCTGAAACACTCTTCTTTTGTTCCAGTGTTTGACATGAATATTGCTCCAAACTCTGGAACACATCCAGGCCACTTGAACTCCATTGTTGCCCTTAACTACAATCTGTCAAATTGAATAATGTTAACACCAATAACAACCACAAAATCAGGGTATATAAGCTCTGCTACAGCCAAAAAAAAAAAAAGACACTTCTTGTTTCAAAGAAAGAATTAATTTTCAGGATTCTGAAAAGTATTATAACTTCAGGGCATCAGGGCAGGCTATCAGAGCAGGTACACAGCGAACAAAACAGTGAAAACAGTGGAAAATATAAAGGGCCAGACAAGGAGGAAATACACCATACACATGTGCTAGCTATGAACATCGCTCTTCTGGTTTGCATCTGCTTTGAGATATCAAAAGATGATCATTTTTCAGTATGCCAATAAGGGGGGAGAAAAGGCTTCTAAACTTAAATCTTATTAATTTGCAGGATTAGGAGTAAATAATTAGACAACTTATTTGCTGAAACCCCCCTCCTCCATCCCAAACCCACATGGATAAACATATTCACTTTGAGCATATTAAAAATCATATTGACCATTTAAATGTTTATGAATCTACCGCTAAGAGAATGAAAACCATTAGTTTTCATCAACAAAACATAAGTTGGCAGAACCTATCAAGCATATTCACAATTAACACAGAAAGTAGATTCGCAAAAAATTTAAACAAAGAGTGTCTTTTAACGAAATCAAAGACCATTTAGTTTTACACCAAAACCCCAAACCAGAGACATTGACCATCAACTATCAGGCCAACCATAGCACCGTCGTGACATGCCATTGGCCGCCACAACTACAAATCACTTGCCAATATCAATGAAAACAGACACATTAACTTATAAATACATAAACCAAACATAAGTCATAATCTATTCATAACTTCAGAATCTTAGAACAATGAAATAGCATCAAAACAGTCAGCACGGCAGCAATGGCAACAAGGCAAATATCACTTAAATTTACAGTAGCAGACACCGTCATTATCAACAACAACAAAAACATTCGCTCTTTTACCGATCAAGAATCCAGCGGCGCCGCCGGCCGTTCGAACGGAGTAACTCGCCGCTTTCGCTCTCTCTCGACTTGGCGGATTTAAGCAACGAGAGTTGTCTCTTTATCTACTTCTTTTTTTTATTATTGAAAATTGATATTGCCCTCAAATTGAAATCAATAGAGTGGTAATTTTCTTCTAAAAATAATAAAATCTAATTTAAAAAAAATACTAAACAATGTATCTCACTATCTCATACGTGGTGTTGTCGCTGCGGCAATTGTGGCTCCATGACGTTAGAACAGATGTTATAAGAAGATAGACGGAATGACCATCCAATTCATTACGTATATATTTATGTATGTATGTATATGTCTATATGTATATATATATCTGTAAACAGCGACGTTTTAGTTGTGTTCACGAAAAGCAAATCTCTGTGTGTTGTCTAATATTAATAAAATAATGGGCATATGCCTGACCTACCCGACCAAGATTTCCTCCTGACGTATTATCAAATTCTCCTCTCGTGTAGCTCGAAAAAAAATATATATCGTCTCGTGAAGAGATGCATGAAGTTTACTTTTGAGGCGATGTTTGGTATTTGAGTTACTGTTAAAACAATTATAGTTAAGATGAGGCGAAATCATCAAATTTCTACCTAAATTTATTTTTTTAAATATATTTATTATTAAAAATTTAAAATTTTAAAATTATGTTTCACCATTCACATTTTTTCTATCTACTTTATAATTGTATATTATCTCCCTACTCTTATATTTGATGAACTAAACACTTAATTTCATTCTCTTTCGAATTTATTTTTTGGCATTTCTTAACATATTATGACCTATATTTCATACTTTATATATAGAAGATGTTATATGTTTTTCTTTATCTTGATATTCATTATCTTTTGTGTTTAGTAGATATCAATTTCTTGATATTTAATAACTTTCATGACCGATAAAAATTTAACAGTATCAATTTTTAAATAGTAACTTTTATTCTTTTAGGTAATGATATCAATTATTTGCGATTAAAAAAATATATATTTGAATGAATTAATGAGAATTTTTTGAATTGAGAAGAGAAAAGCAAAAGGTTTACTTATAAAAAAAATTACTTAGATAATAAATTCTTAATTAAAAGAGGGTATAGAGAGAAAATTAGCCCGTTTAAATATCCCCACCTAAAATTTAATATTGTGTATATAATATATAATTTTAAAATACAATAATTTTGATAAACAATAATAAGAATATTATAAAAATTTTATCATATAAATATAGAATCTAATTTACTAAGCTCAGAAGCCACAATAGCCAGCCAATTAGGGATAGATCAGCATGCTGATGGGTACTGGCCGTGGCACCGATAAAAAAAAATGAAAAAATAAATTAATATATTAATCTCGTTTACTAAATTATAAGTTAAAAAATCCCTAAATTAGTAGTCTTAATATCCTTAGTATTTTGTATGCTAGCTATTACGGGAAATAGTTTTATCAAAAATGCCTCTAAAATCCTACACATTTATTATAATTTATTTTTTCTCATAGGTAGTAACAAATCATAATTCTCTCCACTGATTTAATATTCACTTTAAAAATATATCTTTCAACTCATTTATAAATTTGTTGTTGTTCCAATCTTTGATAATATTAGCTTATTATTTAGTTTCTTTCTTTTATTTCTTAACTAATATTTCATCCTTTTTTTGATGGTTTAGACTTTAGATAATTGGATGGGGGACGAGAATCACATCAGTTAAACACCAACATGGAATAGTACATATTAACATATTTTCATTTTTTGAAGTATGTTACTTTTAAATGATGTTAATAATTTTGGTGTTAATATATTTTTTTGTACATTTTTCACGCTGCTACTACAATTGAAGTTTTCAACTGTTGCCCCCTAAAAATAGTTAGGTCATGTTCGGCTTGTAGAAAAGGGAGGAGAGGAAAAAAGTGGAATGGAGAGGAAGAGAGAAGAAAGGAATGGAGAAAAGTAGTGAAATTAGATTTTGTTGTTTGGTTTGATATAAATTTTAACAAGGAAATGAATTATAATTTTTTTCTTTAGACTAATTTACCCTTTACCTTAAATATTTAATTATTTATATTAGTAATATATATATATAATAAAATGATGGTCCGGTGGCCGGCGGTGAAGGTATGGCGACTTTCCGACGAACGTCTGGCTCCTTTCCAGTGAAGTCCGGCAGGATTCCGGCGAAGTCCGGCGGTGGTTCGGCGACATGCCGGCAAACGTCCGGTGTGGTCCGGCGATAGTCCGGCGACTTTCTAGCGGTGATCCATTTATAATATTAAATCAATAAAATAAAATTATAAATAATAATTATTAATAACATTAAACAAGTTAAAAAGTTGAAGGGTAATTTTGAAAACTTTAGTTTCTAATATAAGAGGAATTTAAATTATTCACTACTTGGTGTGGAATTCAAATTCTACATTATGATGGATATTAAATTCTAATGAAAATTAAATTCTTATATATTTTGTCAAACTAAACAATAGAAATAGAAAGAGAATTTAAATTACTTTCCTCTCATCTATTCTCTCCTCCCAACTAAACATCACCTTAATGTTTATTAACAATTGAAGTTTCCAACTTCTGCCCCTAAAAACAGTTAATTTCAATACCAAACAGGGCTTGAATGACAATAATTTGAAACAATTTCATACCAATAAAATGTTGTACAAACTAATGTAACCGATGGACTTCAATGCAGTGTTATTTATATTTTAATACATCAGAGTTTTTGGCTATTTCATCTTTTAAATTTGGGTGATTCTTTTAGTATATTTTGTGTTGCTCTTGGTTCTAATATTTAGTTTTATTATAAAATAAAGTAGCTCATTCACAATCAACATCTAAGTTGAGTTCACTATCGCTTCGTTATATAATTTAGCTCAATTTAGTCCATCAAAATTATAACGCATGCTTTATGATCATATCTGACACTTCGAAAATTTTAAAATAATATGAGATAAACATGAATAAATTTCTTTTTTTAAGACTAGAAACACAAATAATTGAAAATAAATAAACTCAAATAGTTTAATTGCTAAATCTCTACTATGAAAGTGAGAGTTAATTTGTTTTACATTTATGTGTTATTTTTCAATAAAAAAAGAAAAATAGTGATTCTCCCATGGCACGTGCGGAGTCTGTGGGAATAGAAACATTGCCGTTGTTCAATCTTATGATTCGCACGTACAAATAATACAAACAAAGTAGCCAACCGTCTGTTTCTGGAACATTTAAGATATTTTGAGTTCGTTATCTTCAAACTAAAATCATCTCTTTGTGATCTCTCAACATTCAAACTTAACTCTTTATCGCTTCCATGTAAGTCTAATCCTTCAATCTTCTCTATACGAATTAATACATTCGTTGCATTACTTCCTTTTGCATTTTAATTTCCTGTCAGTTTTAGCTAATCTTGATGGAAGTTTTGTAGGTTGACTGCTGGAAACACACTGAATGGAATTGTCATACAACCAAGAAGCTGTAACTGTGATTTTAGATGTAGAGCTAGCAACTCCACTGGAGTTTCAGTTAAGAAGTATAATAGAGATGGCTTTTTCATTGACAAAAATGGCAAATTGCGAAGCTTCAATCACAAAAAGCTCTCCAGGAAACGATGTAATGCAAAATTTCACTAACTATTTTTACTACTACTTTAATGTAAGCGTGCATGCTCTTGCATATGCCTCTTCTCATGTATATTTTCATTTATTACAATTAAAGTGTGTATTATATTTTGTATCATAATGTTAGTGCTTCTGCATAGGCGGTTCGTTGAGGGGAAAAGGATGGAAGTATGGATCCGGGTTCGTTGATGGAATTTTCCCAGTGTTGAGCCCCACTGCTCAGCAGATTCTGAGATTTGTACAAAGGGAAGTGGATTCCAATACAATTTGGGATGCTTTTGATTCTCTTCCTCCTACTCATGCCACGTGGGATGATCTTATTAATGTATCCGTTCAACTTCGGTTGAATAAAAAATGGGATCCAATTGTCTTGGTAAGAAATTCAAAAATTTTGCTTTACTATTACTTGTTCTATCTTCATAAGTTGAAAATATGTGTCTGCATTTGATGAATCCCTATGATGGGTGTCTGCATTTGTTGATGATGCATGTGTGTCAAAAATTCTAAAAGAGGACCAAGCATTTTAAGAACAAAGAGTATGGTTTCATATCATCATTTATTTGATTTTAAAAGTAATTTTCAATATATAGACTGTCAACAAGTGTAACACCTAAGGCATTTCCAGATATGTGAATGGATACTGAAGAGGAGCTCCTTTCATCCAGATGTCATGTGTTTCAATTTGCTTATAGAAGCTTATGGCCAGAAGTCTCTACATAAGAAGGCAGAATTCACCTATTTAGAACTTCTGGATTCTCGATGTATCCCTACTGAGGACACTTATGCACTTCTTCTGAAGGCCTATTGCATGTCTGGGCTGCTAGAGAAAGCTGAAGCAGTGTTTCGCGAGATGCGAAAGTATGGCCTTCCCCCAAGTATGATCCTGTATCAATTTATCAAAATAATTACTAACTCCTCAATTTATATACATGGTATACATGTCACCAAGTGTAATGTGAATTTATCATGCTGAAGTATCATTGATTTTGTTCAGGTGCAGTTGTGTATAATTCTTACATTGATGGACTACTGAAAGGAGGAAACCCTCAAAAAGCTGTTGAGATTTTCCAGAGGATGAAACGAGATTGCTGCCAGCCATCTACCGAAACTTACACATTGATGATCAACTTATATGGGAAGGTGAGCCAAATCTTATTTAGTTTTATTTATGCCTCTTACTGCCCCTATCTTTTTACTGAAGTTTGTTATTTTTACAAACTGTGAGGTTCATATACGTGCTTTTGTGCAGGCGAGCAAATCCTTTATGGCCTTGAAGCTATTTAATGAAATGAGAAGTCATAAGTGTAAACCAAATATCTGCACATATACTGCTCTAGTTAATGCATTTGCTAGGGAGGGACTTTGTGAGAAGGCAGAAGAAATATTTGAGCAGCTGCAGGGAGCTGGAATTGAGCCGGATGTGTACGCTTATAATGCCCTAATGGAAGCTTACAGGTTGATCTCCCGTATGGTAGCATTATGTCTTAATTATTCAGTCTAACGATTTCTGTCACCGGCATATATTAGAGATGCTTAATTATACCTAGGATGATATAATACATATACAAGAAATATGCAAAAATTTATTAGGATTGAATGGTAAAAGTCAAATGATGGTCAGGATTTGATTGTTTGAGAAGTTATTTAGGAAATAATAATTTATTTACGTTTTCATATTCACTAAAACAATTGGTCGTATTGCTCACAAAATACATCGGCTCTATTGTCCCAACAGTCGTGCAGGTTATCCTTACGGGGCTGCGGAAATATTTTCACTCATGCAGCACATGGGTTGTGAACCAGATAGAGCTTCTTATAATATTATGGTAGATGCTTATGGCAGAGCTGGTCTTCATGAGGGTAAATGCACATACAGCTTAGTTGAATTGTCTGTCAAACATTACTGATTACCCTGCATAATTTCTTCGCGAATCACTACAATTTTGCCATAAAAGTCATATTTTGAATCCTAAGATTTCTAGTTCTAGTTCACCCTTTTCTTAAGCAATATGTAACCTTTAATTCACAAATTTTCCTCACGCAAGAAACTTCCCAATGCTATAAGTAACTCAGTCTCAGATATTGACATCAAGTTTATTATCAACTGTAATATTTTGTGTCTACCTGGAAATTGGCACATCAAATTCAAAATGTACTCACTTGAGCTATATTTTAATAACAAATGAAGAAGCCCCAGTGCACGACTTGTGACCTTTGTGTAGCTCAACGAGCACCTCATTCTTGGAATTTTAATCATCTGCCAGACCCATCCATTTTATGCTGATTAATTTTCTTCTGCTTCAACACACGCCAAATTTGTTTGTTTTCATATTTTCTATATATTTTTCAGACGCACAGGCCGTGTTCGAGGAGATGAAGCGGCTAGGCATAACCCCAACAATGAAATCACACATGCTCCTATTAACTGCTTATTCAAAAACTGGCAATGTAGCTAAATGTGAAGGCGTTATAAACCAGATGCACAAATCTGGGCTCAAGCCCGACACTTTTGTTATCAACAGTATGCTGAACATGTACGGCAGATTAGGCCAATTTGAAAAGATGGAAGAAGTCTTAACAGCAATGGAGAAAGGATCATATGCAGCTGACATCAGTACGTACAACATCTTGATCAACATATACGGGCGTGGAGGATTCATCGAGAAAATGGAAGGTCTGTTCCAGTCACTTCCTGCCAAGAGGTTGAAACCAGATGTTGTAACCTGGACCTCCAGGTTAGCTGCATATTCGAGGAAGAAACTGTACAGAAGATGCTTAGAAATTTTTGAAGAAATGATTGATGCTGGTTGCTACCCAGACGGAGGAACAGCCAAAGTTCTAATCTCAGCTTGTTCGAGTGAAGATCAAATTGAGCAGGTTACTACTCTGGTTAGAACAATGCACAAAGACATGAAGACTGCTTTACCTATCTACTTTAATTTATACGGGTAGAAAGGTGTTGCCAGATCAAATTTGGGTCAATACATAGGCAACTAATAATATGAATCTGCAGAACAAATGTACATAATTTTGTTAATAATATTCATGACTCGTCAATATCTTGGGAGTATTTTCTTTCTCAAATTAATTAGACCATTTGTTATCTGAGAGTCCGTTAACACTTTCTTAAAATATTGCAATACACAAATAGTAAATGTCAACCAAATGGCCAAATTACTCCTGATCCCAATGGAAAAGAAATTGAACTACAACCACTCATTTATTTAAGATCTAAGTTCGTGAAAAATCAATGAACAGATTAGAATGCAATCTAGCTTGCATAGAGAAGATAAGAGCATTCAAGAGCAATGCTAATTTCAGCAGGAAAATATGTAAAAAGGATTAATCAATCATTCTAGTTATAAAGGCTCATCCATATCAATATTTTCCCGGCTAGATAAATACAATTAGTCAAAACCAAATAGTAGTAAAACGCACAAGGTAAAAATGAAAACAAACAGCTTTTTTTTCAAAATGCTGGAGAAAAGCAGGACAACAAGATCACATTCCAGCATTTCTACGACCAACACGTGCCTGGAAACCAGCTTTGATAGGAGCAACTGATCGTCCAGAACCACACTGCAAGAATGAGATCAATAAATTAGACCCAAACAGTTAAGCAAACAGAACACCTGATTGGGCATGCATGTAAAAAAAATATCAAACCCCATAACACTATTGAAACTAAAGGAACAGCAGAGAGGATTTTATCCATATCATAGGAATATATACCATCTTCCTAAATATGCAATCAAACAGAAAAAGAAAAAGTAACACAAAGGCCTCAGACAGATAATTTCTCAGTCATAGATAAAACAATCTGACAATGTAGGCAACTTTTACATCATAGGCCACTCAATGGAACCCCGCAGGGGGGCTGAACATTTTGAAAATGGAAGAATCTTCTTTACCCAATAAAATCCATTTTTGGGTTCAAAAAACAAATAAATATTCATTTTCAAAAGCAAAGGACAGTCATCCAAGGAGACATCAGTAACTACATATCTCTGTCATAGAAGAGAAATCAGACGATGTAGGCATATTCTTCATAGCCTCCAAAACAGATGACTTGGCCATAAAAAAGAACTCAAGAGGACAATTTCCTGGCATAGACACAAGTCATTGGTCCAGCAGACTAATGTGTTCAATTCATCAGTGTCTTCCAATAGGCCTCAATAATATTCAACATCAGTCATTGCACAAACATCAGGCAATGTAGGCAATTCTTAAATCATCATTGGCCACCCCAATGGAAAATTTACAGAAATATCAAAGAAGAAAGCTTCTATTGTGTCAACAATAATGACAATGAAAACTGTAAATCGCACTTTTATCTGTCAAACTTTTATACCCCAGGGGAGCTCCTCAATTGCAAATGTTTGAACAAGATAAATATGAATCATAATCAGAAGCCCACCGCATCCTTCGTAAGAACCATGTTAGTCATGCATCCATGGGAAAGAGCAAGGGGAAAGTCAAATAGGACATAAATAATATGATTGTAAATGAGCTTTTACCTTCTCACATCTGAGAAAGAAGAGGCGGTTTTCCTTTGAAAGTATCGTGTCAGGACTTTTGCACCCAAGACAGATGACATATTCATCTGAAAATAATATGCAGAAGATATTAAATTTAATGATGAAAAAGAGAAATAATTAGTGTGCATGTAAGTTAGTTCCATGCACCACACCCCCATCCCACCCTCAAATTATACTTATCCCCTCCAAGGTTGGTGTGAGGGGAATTGAACCTTTTGACCTCTTGCTTCTACAACAAGAGAAGCCATACCACTGACTTGTATATATTAAGCACAAAACTTGATTTTAAAAAATACTTACTGACATATCGACGCAGTATCCCTTCAAAATTCTTGGGAGCAAATCGGCCCTTCACGACCAGTCTTTGCTGTCCGTCCAGTGACCCACTTGTCCCCAGTTCGGCAAGCAAAAATGTCATGACATGATCTGGCTGCCGATGCATGCTGTATATATTTACCAACAAAAGAAAGGAAGAAGAAAAATTCAGCAGGCACTTTAGTTGTTTATACAATCAGAAATGGAAAAACTGTAGTTTGAAAAAAAAAAAAAGAATGAACTCAATTGTCCACATTTAATAGAAATGTAAAATAAAATAAAATTTAAAAAGAAAAAAGCAGGCAAAGCACCAAAACATACGTCTTGCAGAGATCCATGAAATTGACAAAAACAGTTTTCTTTGTTCCTTCACGAAGAACTTGTGGAGGTCTCATGACTGTTCTACGCCTATCTCCTGCAAGTTCAGGATTATTCTCTCGGAGGATGTTAAAGACCCTACCAAGAAGCTGCACATGGAATCAGACAAGGGAAAACAAATGGATTAACACCCTTAACACAACAGAATATATAGATGAGCAAAAGACACATAATCATTTTCGAAACTTCAAACAGCAAGGTTGAGCAAACACATATGATATGATGCTATAAAATATGGCATTCCTAATGTAGATCTCATCAGGCGACCATAATAAAGTTAAGACCATTAAGCTGAAGCAAAGAACAATGAAAGTGAAATATCAAGAATATTAACATTATATTACTTAGATATTCTTTTTCTGCTACTTTATGTACTGCTGTCTCTTTAAAACACCATCAAACACCTAATTCACTATTTTAGTATATCATTGATCAAAAGGATTTCCAGCTTGATTGAAACTCCTAAATAAATCAATAGAAATGCAAAGCCACTCAACAAAGAAATAACTGGATTTGATGAAATAGAACTTTATGAAATAAGCTATATACCTCCTCATATTCATAGTCACGATCACTCCCTTCCCATGGATAACGCTGCCGTGGACCACCACTTCCATCAGCTTCATCATCCTCACCCACGTGACCTAAATAAGCAATAAAATAGCAATCTCTTAGATTTCATAAAAAGTTAATTAAATAGGGATATAAAACACAAATATACTCTAAAACATGTACCATCCAAATCGTCTCCTGCATCCCCAATCTCATCGTTCAATAGACTGCTTTCTACCTACGATTTCGCACAAAACATTGCATGTCAAATACTGTTGAAAAATACCTTTAATTTAAGGAAACGCCAGATGCTCTAGAATTCTTCCAACTTACTGGTTTCTTCTTCTTCTTTTTCAAACCAGTAAAAGTACTTTCAAGCCCCTCAGAGACTGCAAATTAAAAAAACAAGAATAAAATTAATTCTGCAGAAAGAGATAATAATGCTTTATAAAAGTATTACAAATAAAAATAATAGTGGCCTATTCATTCATCCATAAAAACTAATAACGTTAATAGTAAGGAAATAGCTTGTACTCTAGTAAGTATACCTGATAAAGTTTCAGTTTTCTCGGCCAGTTTGTCCACAGAATCATCTGAAGGATCCTGTATTACAACCTTCTTCTTCTTCTTCTTTTTAGTAGGATCGAAGGGGGCAAGCTGCAACAAAGAAATTTCTCAATAAATAAATATAGAAATAACCTGAATAACAAATAAATTAAACTATAACAGTTGGTAAATTCCGTCAAAACTGGTCACTAAAAATATTGGTACTTATCAAATTACTTGTTCAGATCCTCCACATGTTCAAATTCAAGAAAACCCCAAGAAATAAAATTAAAAACCCTAACAAAAAATCAGATTCATAAAAGCAAATAATTAGTTCAATAAATCTTTCTATAATGTAATACACTTACTTCTGCCACCTCGTCCTTCACATCTACTTGATTTTCGTCCGTCATAGTCGCTGAAATACAAGTAATTTCACGACAATAAAAAAATCCTAGAACTAGATTATTAAAAAAAAAAGAAAAATCGAAACATAAATTATAAGATACTAAAACATTTAGAAAAACACAAAATTCAAAAGAATTAGAAACATAAGTAAACAAATGAGGTATCTAGTCAAAACCCCAAGATAATCAAGAGGAAATTAAAACAATTTGTATTATTAAAACAATTTGTATTATTAAAACAATGAAAGAGGAGAAAGCATACAGTTTCTAGAATCGAAACTGAGATCTTCTCTTCCGTCGCTGACGGCCTGCGGCTAAAGAAATGAATTCGAATACAGGCTTAACAGAGTTATCTTTTCTTCGATCCTTGCTGTCTGTATAACGAATGTTAAACCCTTGCTCCGTTTAAGAACTACCTTAACGCCAATCTCATTGGGCCAAAACTTGACTTGGGCTTCAAGCATTGGGCCCTATGGACCTGGCTTACGCAATAATTTGTTATGCACATGTTTGACTTTTGCGACGTAAAATCAAGTTTTTTAATCCATTTACTGTGGTTTTTTTTTTCACTCGTTGAATTGTTGATTTTATTTCCTTAGTTGTTAGTTACTACAAACTTCCACCTTATTGTTATTGAGATTGGAGCTAAAGTATTTAGTAAATATTAATTATTGTGATTTAAAATTTAAATTGATTTGATCTACTACTTATATGATAAAAAAATTTAAAATATCTTAACTATTTTTATGAAAATTATTATTTAAAAGTCATATTTACTATATATTATAATCTTTGTTTCGCAGTTACAATTTTTTTTCCTATAATAACTATAACTTAAAAGTGATATATCACCTTAATATCAAATAGAGCCTTAGAAATTGGAGAACTTTATTATATAGAACATGAATATAAAAGATTGGTAGGTGAAAAAGAACATAAACCAAACACGAACATAAAAATAAACTAGTAATTGTAGATAGATGCCAGAATCCATAGTAGAATTATCTAATATAGAATAATACTTAAGAAAAGTTTTGTACTAAAAAAACAATCTAAGATTCCAAAACAAAGTCTCTGTATTGTTCTATCTGTCCATCATTTCTTCTACTGTCTTTGCTATAGCCTCATTTAGAGATTGATGACTCATAATTTCATCTTCTTCTCTTGATGATTGCACATAATTGATTTTAGTTGTCTGTTAAGAATTCTCCACGTTTCTTTGTGTTGTCTGCTTTTAGTTGAAGTGAAGAAAGGAGCAGATTTTCATTGGCGGTATGCTTTTAGTTGAAGTGAAGAAAGGAGCAGATTTTCATTGGCGGTATGCTTTTAGTTGAAGTGAAGAAAGGAGCAGATTTTCATTGGCGGTATGCTTTTAGTTGAAGTGAAGAAAGGAGCAGATTTTCATTGGCGGTATGCTTTTGAGCAAAAATAGTGTAATTTTGCCCCTGAGCTTTCATTTTGTCACGAGGCTTATAACATTCCAAAAGTACTATAGTTTTTTTTTAAATGAAAATTATTATTTATGATATTTATAAATATTGAGACCCATTTACATTAATTTTAATACAATATCACTCATATTTTTAACCCTCAAACCACTTAAACTTAGCCCAAGTAGTTAAAAGTACTACAATTTTATGTTCTCTATAAATATATTTTTCAGAAGAATTTAGAATATTATTGTAATGCCTTCGTCTGAACTTTTTGGCTCTTTCATTTATGAAGATGACATGATAGGCTAGAAGTATAACACCAGTCTTCTTTTTATTAATTAGCTTAGTTCATCGTGAGAAAGGACAAAATTTACTGATAAAGATGCCGATTTAAGATAAATAAGGCTCCATTAACTATAGGTAGAAAGAATTTGAATCTATCTTATTCTTTTAAAAAAAGGTAAAGTTCTTGTCATTCCAAAGATTAGGACTTTGAATAATAAATCTTCATTATCGATTGGTTTAGATAAAGAATAGTCCAATGAAATTACAATTCATCACCAATGAATATGATTTTAGATATTTTTTTATACGCTATTTAGCATTGAACATTTCTCGATGCTTCTTTCCAATATGCGGTTTTGTGGTGCAGTGATTTTACCACTTAATTCTATATTAATATTTTTTTTAATGCAGCTATTCTTTGTCTACAAGATTCGACGTTTGTCTTGCAAATGATATATTAGGTCATCAAGTGTTTTTTTTTTGAAATATTGATATTTATAATTAAAATTTTATTGATATTTACAATTAAAAAATAATCGGTACTCTCTTACATATTTGTAGTATAACATAGTCCGAATAATAATCATTACTTAATATTAGAATAAAATCTATTATATCCTAAGTGGGGAGCCAAATAAACTCATATTAGAAGAAGAATCGAATCTTAATAATTACCGTGAGTCGAACTCATGCGCCCAAAGTTATTGGATGCATAAGTTGAGAATGGGCTGCGAGCCCTTGACATTTGTGTCATCAAGTGGTTTAATTGTTCATATCATTATATCATAGTGTCTAAAAAGCTACACGAATGATGATAAGGATGGCACGCGCTCTCTAATACTTTAATTTGCTAGCTAACAAAAAAAAAATTATATTGGTCCTATACTTTTTTTTCCAGTAGCATGATTATAGCTTTATGAAATGCATAAAAACCTTTTAACATAGAATTGGGTAACTGATTATTCGATCAATTACCTCGGCCAACATTTATATATACTTAGTTGTTTACCATTAAATACTACGTAGAATGCACATTTTTTGCTGTAACTGGCATGATGCCTTGAGAATAATAAGCCATAGCATGTGACTAATTGGATGATGGACGTTTCGGTTACATCCAAGCCATTTGATTCTATTGGTCAGTTAGCAAATAAAGCTAGGAAGACCAAGAGCATGTTTTGGATTGCTTTAAACAGTCAAATAAGTGATTATTTGAAAATTTAACACCATAATATATTTGATAAATTAATTTTAAAGTTGTTATTAAAGAAATTGATTCTCAAATAATCATTTTTTTGTATTGATTATTAAAAGTATCAAAATATTACTTTTTAAAAATCTGGTTATTTAAAAATCTGATTTTAAAACATAAAGTACGAAAATTATCCTTAATGAAATTATATTATTTCAAAATTACAAATGTTACAAAATTTACAAAATAACTACGGTTCAAAAATTTTTTAACTTAGAAAATTAACAACTCTGGCGTTCTATAATCTATACCAATGTCGACGACAGACTGACAGAGTCGATATCGTCCCTGGAGGCAGTGAAATTCGTCCAACAAATACTACACCCATAAAAAAGTTTACCACGCACACATCGTGAATTATTTGATAATTGATTCTATTATAATCTCAATTTACCTAACACCTTTACCAAATTATTAACAAAGTTGATTATTTAAAAATCTAGTTAAGAATTGACTCTTTGGAAATCTAAAGCAAATCCCGAACACACACGTAGTCGTGACCAAAATCATAATTTAACAAGTCATTGTTTATATAATTATATTGATCGAGCCATTTACGCAAGGAGCTATTTTGATTGCGCCATGCTTAACTCTTTTATATTCGTCCAATTAATATTACAAATTATGAAAGCAAAAATTCTTTTAATAAGCATATGTTTAATGGTTCGCTTATATATACATAACATAACCGATTTTACACAAAGAAATTTGTATAACCGTATCAACATTATATATTTATTGAAAAATGTAAATGAATTTGTTGAGATTTGCCAATATTATAGACAATTATTGGCAAGATTCTGGACAGTTGTTCTGCTGCAGCAAAGGACGTAATTTGATAGTCAACTTTCTCTTATAAGCAATTTCCTTTTCTATTGTGTACAGCTAGCAATCAATCTCTTCTTTTTAGCCTTTTAGTTAGCTGACGCTTTTGTATATAAATGGTATGACAATAGTAATAAAAAAAAATCCTTTCCCCCTGTTTTTTTTTTTTACATGGTATCAGAGCATTACGCTCTTGGGAGAATATTTTCTTAGCTTTCCTTTAGTCACAAATGACAAAAGCTACTTCATCGAAAACAGAAACTCCATTTTATCTTCATTCCTCGGATCATCCAAGAATTAGTTTGGTCACCAAGCCATTGAA
This sequence comes from Citrus medica, assembly GCA_002013955.2. Taxonomy (NCBI): domain Eukaryota; kingdom Viridiplantae; phylum Streptophyta; class Magnoliopsida; order Sapindales; family Rutaceae; genus Citrus; species Citrus medica. The sequence goes on along the minus strand of MKYO02026004.1, from coordinate 67,370 downwards.
TGGTGATAATTACGCCACTTGGAGTCGGTCAATGAGTATTGCTCTAAGTGCAAAAAACAAAACAGGTTTCGTTGACGGTTCAATCAATAAGCCACCAGCAGCCGATGAAAAACATGCCTTATAGCAAAGATGTAATGATATGGTATTATCTTGTATCCTTAATTCTATTGATCCTAATCTTGGTGATAGTGTATTGTATACAAAATCTGCAGCAGAGGTATGGGCCGATCTAAATGAGAGATTTTCTCAAAATAATGCTCCAAGGATCTTTTAAATTGAAAGAAACATTGCTTCTTTACATCAAGGGACCATGTTCGTGGCAGCATATTACTCCAAACTGAAGGGATTGTGGGATGAGCTCTCATCTTACAATGACATGCCTATTTGCACCTGTGGGGCAATTAAGGGAAGTGAAGAACGAGAACAACGAGGGAAGGTAATGCAATTCCTTATGGGTTTAAATGATACATATTCTGCTATACGTGGTCAAATTCTCCTTATACAACCACTTCCTACCATTAGAAAAATTTATAATTTGATTCTCCAAGAAGAAAAACAACGTGATGTGGCTGTGTCTAGAGAAATCTTGTTGGCAGCAACACAAACCAGGAACAATGATAGCAGTTCGCATAACAAAGGGAGAGGAAAATTGCATTGCAGCCATTGCAATAAAGATAACCATACAGTTGAGAAGTGTTTTCACTTGCATGGCTTCCCCCTGGTCACAAATTTCACAAGAAAGGTGAGAAATCTGGAAATAAATCAGGGCCTACAGTTAACAACTCACAACTTGAAAAGCCAAGTTTCACGCAAGAGCAATACCAACAAATCATGACTCTCTTGAATAACAGTAATGCTCAACCTAAGACAAATATAGCAGGTCAGCTTTCCCTTTTTTGTCTTTCATCGCATATTAGCTCCTCTCATTCGAATAAATGGATAATAGATAGTGGTGCAACTCACCATATCACATCTACTCTTGATTTGTTATCTGAATTAAGTCCATCTCCACACACCTCTGTTACACTACCCAACGGAAACAAGGTTCAAATAGACTCAATAGGCTCAACTAACTTTGGTTCTGATTTTTCTCTCTCAAATGTTTTCCATGTACCCTCGTTCTGTGTCAACTTGTTGTCTGTTAGCAAAATGACAAAGTCCTTAAATTGTTCCATCACTATTTTTGCTGACTTTTGCATCTTACAGGACTTGGCAATGAAGAGGACGATTTGTTTTGGGAGACAACATGACGGCCTTTATTATTTTTCTCCAAACATTACACATTCGCCTAATTTGCTCACTCCTCAAGTCAACCAGGCATCTTCGCAACCATATTTGTGGCACAAACGTCTCGGACACCCTTCCATCCACCCAATGAGACATCTTGTAGATTTAGTACTTGAAATTTCTTTCTCTTCAAATAAAGTTTGTGATATTTGCCCTTTGGCTAAACAAACAAGGTTACCTTTTGGTTTAAGTATTATTTCTACTAAAAAACCTTTTGAGTTAATTCATTGCGATATTTGGGGACCTTTTCGAGTATGTTCTTTTTCAGGTGCTTATTATTTTTTGACTATTGTGGATGATTACGCCAGACATACATGGATTTATCCTATGCGGTTTAAATCAGACACAAAATTTTTTAAAATCTTTCTATGCTTTTGTTTTTACACAATTCAATTATAAAGTTAAAAGGTTTCGCACAGATAATGACACAGAATTTACTTCCATGCATAACTTCTTTAAGGATGAAGAAATCCTTTGTGAGCATAGTTGTATTTCCACACCTCAACAAAATGGTGTAGTAGAGCGCAAACATCGACACATTCTGAATGTAGCCCGAGCCTTGAGATTTCAATCTCATTTGCCTATAACCTTTTGGGGTGAAAGTGTTCTTACTGCAGTTTATCTTATTAATTGCATACCTACACCCTTACTTTCTAGAAAAACGCCATTTGAAATTCTACATAAAAAGCCACCTACTTATGATCATTTGCGTGTGTTTGGCTGTTTATGTTTTGCTACTAATGTCGAACCTCAACATAAGTTTGATTATCGTGCCCGCAAATGCATTTTTGTTGGGTATCCTTCAGGTCAAAAGGCTTACAAAGTTTATGATCTAGAAACTAAGAAAATTTTTTCTAGTCGAGATGTTATTTTTCATGAGAATGTATTCCTTTTTACAAACTCCAAATGTGATATCAATCATAATTTACAAGTTTTGCCTTTATCTATACCAGACCATAATGCTCAGTTAATTTCCATCGTTCCACAAGAGGACAATACATCCAATGAATCTCAACCTGTACCTTTACATAACCAGCCCACTCAACCTATGCTAAGAAGATCTGATCGAATCCGACAACCTTCCACTTGGCTCCGTGACTTTCATTGCTCACAGGCCACTCTGTTGTCCCCCAGCTCAATGTCATATTCTATGCTTCAGTCTTGGCAAGGTACACATTATCCTTTAGTTAATTTTGTCTCCTATAATAATCTTTCCTCTTCTTATCACTCATTTGTTGCATCTATATCTAGTTCTGTTGAACCTAACACATTTGCCCAGGCTGAGCATGATCCCAAGTGGCGTGAGGCCATGAATTTAGAAATCAAAGCTTTTGAAGCCAATAGTACTTGGACTCTTACTACATTCCCCAAAGGGAAGAAACCAATTGGTTGCAAGTGTGTCTATAAAATAAAGTATCATTTTGATGGTATAATAGAACGATACAAAGCTTGACTGGTAGCTAAGGGATACGCTCAAATTGAAAGGATGGATTATCAAGAAACATTTTCCCCAGTTGCTAAACTTATTACTGTGCAATGCATTTTGGCTATTGCTGCTGCTAGAAATTGGCCTCTCCATCAAATAGATGTTCAAAATGCCTTCCTTCATGGTGATCTAGTTGAAGAGATATACATGCTTCCGCCACCAGGTTATAGTCGATAGGGGGAGAACTTGGTTTGTCGACTTAATAAGTCACTCTATGGATTGAAGCAAGCTTCACGTAACTGGTATTCCAAGTTTTCTTGTGCCATTCGCAAAGCCAGCTTCAAGCAATCTATGGCTGACTACTCTCTTTTTACTAGAGTGCATGGAGACTCATTCACAGCAGTATTGATTTACGTTGATGACATGATAATAACAGGAAATGATCCAGCGGCAATAACAACTCTAAAAAAGTTCCTTGATGAACATTTTAGAATCAAGGATCTTGGAAAGCTAAAGTATTTTTTGGGAATAGAGGTGGCTTGTTCCAAGAAAGGCATTTGCATCTCCCAGCGTAAATATGTATTAGATATACTTGATGGTATGGGACTCATGGGAGCAGCACCATCTTTTTTTCTTATTGAACAAAACTTGAAGCTTACGCCATTAAGTGGTGACCTTCTCAAAGACCTATCAAAATATAGAAGACTTGTTGGCCGTCTCATTTACCTTACAATCACAAGGCCTAATATTAATTATTCTGTACATCTTCTTAGTCAGTTTATGAATCAACCCTGCAAGCCACATTTAGATGCGGCAATTCGAGTCCTTCGATACTTGAAAGGAACATCGGGACAAGGACTATTTTTTCCAGCAGAAAATAATTTGATGTTAACAGGTTATAGTGATGGAGATTGGGGAAGTTGTCCTACCACAAGGAAATCAGTTACTGGATACTGCGTATTTCTTGGCCCTTCCCTCATCTTTTGGAAAACCAAAAAGCAAACAACGGTTTCACGCTCTTCAGCAGAAGCAGAATATAGAGCCATGGCAGCCATTACTTGTGAGCTCACTTGGTTGAGATACCTCTTCAAAAGTTAATTTCGTGATCCCTGCTAAGCTCTATTGTGATAACCAAGCAGTATTACACATCGCAGCAAATCCAATGTTTCATGAACGAACAAGACATATTGAGATGGATTGTCACGTGGTCAGAGAAAAGATTCAATCTGGGCATGTTGCTACTGCTTTCACTTCATCACAAACTCAAGTTGCAGATTTATTAACCAAGCCTCTTGGAAAAGTCATATTTCATACTTATCTTCGTAAGTTGGGTATCATTAACATCCATGCTCCAACTTGAGGGGGAGTGTTGAGATTTGCCAAGATTATGGACAATTATTGGCAAGATTCTGGACAGTTGTTCTGCTGCAGTAATGGACGTAATTTGATAGTCAACTTTCTCTTATAAGTAATTTCCTTTTCTATTGTATACAGCTAGCAATCAATATCTTCTTTTTGGCCTTTTAGTTAGCTGACGCTTTTGTATATAAATGGTGTATGACAATATTAATAAAAAAATCTTTTCCCCCTATTTTTTTTACAGAGTTCATTATATATATATATATAACAGTGTGTAATAGTGGTTCCCTTGTGCCTATAAAAGGGAACCCTTGGTTTGAGTCTAGGCATCGAGTCTTGGAGTCTTTTGTGTATTTATATTTGTACTCTCCTTAGAGATAAGTATGAGAGTGTGGTGTGACATAAAGTAGGAATGAGTTGTAAAGTAGATTCCTTTGTGATAAGGATCATTAATGTAAACAGTGTGTAATAGTGGTTCCCTTGTGCCTATAAAAGGGAACCCTTAGTTTGAGTCTAGGCATCGAGTTTTGGAGTCCAATCTTGTATTTTAAATCTCTCATTCCCTTTAATGAAGTAACCTTCCTCTGTTTTCATAAAACCAAATTTTGGTATCAGAGACATATTTCCCAAAAGGAAACCCCTGGGTGTGCAATAATATTATGCTCTGTGGTTGCCGAAATACTTCGGATCCTCCACATCAGAAAGTTGTTGGATACTGATCTACCTGTATAAATTTTTCATAACTAAAACACTACATAGTGAATTCTGTAAGGTGTGGCGCCCCCTTTAAAGGCCAGGAGAGCCGTGTTCAGGGCTTATCACCCCAAAGAAAACCCTTTGATTTCTTTTAGCCATGGAAAACCAAAACAGTAACAGATCAACAAGCCAACCAATTTCTGACCAAGTATCCACCTCGGCCATCAGAGTCCTAACTGATAGCTCACCTTCTATAAACTTCTATTATGAAACCCAAGAGGATGAAAGCAGTGAGAGAGCGGTTCAGTCCTTCAGACTTGATCCGTTAGATCCTTATAGATACTACCATATTAGCCATACTCTTAACCACCTAAGAGCCATAATCCCCATCAGACAACCTAAGCTTAAACTATCTATAAATCCTCTGAAATCACTGTCCAGTCCATCTCCTATAGCTCAAAAGAAACATACCTTCCCATAATCTCTACTAATGAGGTTACAAGGTATAAGTTGCAGGGATACAAGGGATTACACCTTGGAGCAATCCAGATAGGAATACAACCTCTATTCTTAGCTGGAAAAGATATCACATGCTTCATTGCCATCCTCGACACCAGATGGCAAACTTTCGAAAAGGCCTTGATTACTGCTGTCGAAGCAGAACTCAACCAAGGTCATGTTGTACTCCATGTTGGGCCAAATTTCACCCTAGACATACACAAGCCATCCCTCACAGATGCCATTAAGGTATTAACTCAGGTAAATGGTTTAAACATGAAACCTGATGAATCTGCCTTAGCAATTCACCACGCCATGACCCATAAAGTCCAAACCCATTTGTTCTCTATAAGCAGCGCTGGCAGACCTATTACCAGATTTCTTGCTGGTGATGGCAGAGTATTTCAACTCAGGACCTATAGGCAAAACCAACTCATTTTTCCACCACAATGGATCAATGAGTATGAAAAAAACAACAGACCTCAACAGATCCATGAAGTTCCTAAGATAAGCAGGTTGCAAGAAGGAAGGGTATCTGTCCCTTTTCCTACAGAGACCAAAACCCTCTACCCATGTGAAAAATGCCAGCTCGAAGGAAAGCACCCCTCTTTGTGCACACACATGCCAAGAAGGACAACCTCTTGCAGAATTATGGGACCAGTCAACATGATCACCACTCCAGACCTTGATAATGAATTTGTCAGGGATATTCCTGGAGGTATGTATACTACCAAATGGGTGATACAGAAAACCAGCCCAACAGAATTTGGCCCAATTAAAAAGGCAGTCAACTGGTCAAACATCAATGCTGTAGAACAAAACCAGGCGCTGAGAGATATCATGGTTACCCAACAGCAAATTCTTACTGAATTAGCTGTTGTCAGAAAACAGCTAAAGAAAACCCGGAAACAGCATAAGATGACCACACAACAGTTTTCTCAACTACATGATAATTCATCCAGGTCCATCAATATGATTGTTATGACTGGAGCTACAGATGAAGATGAAATGGAAAGATCAAGGGAAAACTATCACAAGAAGAAAGTGTCAAGGCACTGGAAGAGCAAACCTACAAAACGATGGCATATCTGGGAAGAAAATGCATCTGGCAACTGTCAGAAAGCATTCTGAAGAAGCTATGCTCCTCTTCCTCAATATCCATGGCCTCAAAAGGCTACAGGATGGGACGAGGAATCTGACACTGAGGGAGAATCAAGTATCTCCTCTGGGGATACTACAGAAATCCCTCCAATTCCTATTCTTATGCAAAGGGCAAATCCTTCAAATCCATTTTATGTGGATACCCAGGCTAGATTCGCAGCATCAACACCAACACAGGGTCAGACATCCGATCCTACAAGACAAATCCAGAATCCATCTAGAACAACCCAATTTACTGCCTCAGAATTACTACAGAAGCAGAGGCATCCTCCAACCCAGCTGACCAAACTGCTGAACGTACCCCACATATAGATGAAGTATCCCAGGGAGAAGAATAGGAAACCAGGGTACAACTAGGGCATTCTACAACTGGCAAAATGTTCTGGAACGTTGACGGAATGAAGCCAAAAGAAAGATTGGCTTATTTTGAAAAGATGGTGGCTTGGTATGAAGGAGAATGCAAGAGAGCCCCCCAGTTGAGCAGAAGATCAGTAGCGCTAAGACTAATTGCAGGATTCGTCGGCTCATTACGACGATTGTGGGGAAGAAAGCTAACAAGAGATCAAAGACATCACATTCTCAGCCAGGAAGACCCTTGTGGAAACCTTCTAGAGAATCTATCTTTAGATTTTCTAGGCCAATTCACAAGAGAAGAGGAAGTTGCAGAAAAGCAATTTCTCCAAAACAAGTGTTGTGATGTTCAAAAAATAGACGAATACTATCTGGAGCAAGAAAGGCTGTACTATACATTTGACAAAACATCTGACACCATTCACATGACATTTGTGCTGAATATGCCAGGACCAGTTGCCAAATTGATAGAGGCAAAATTCAAAGCTGATGCAATCACTGATTTGACACAACTCAGCCTAGCCCAGCTCTATCAAATGGTGATGGAACTCATCCAGAACCATTGCCGATCCCAGGACTTACGGAAGCACATGAAGCAGATTGAGAAATCCTCTTTGTAAAAATTTTACAATGAAGAACCAAACAAGTTTGGTTGCCAACATACTGACAAAATGTGCTCCTGCAATCCAGGCAAACGAAGAAAAGAGAAGAGGCCTTGGAAACCCTACAAAGGAAGGAAACACCGCTTCATCAAAAAGCGCCAGCAGAAGAAAAGCTCTGGCCGGTGTTTCATCTGCGGGAAGAAAGGGCACTATGCTAAACAGTGCAAATCCAAGAAGAAGCTTCCAGTCAAACTCCTCCACTTAATCCAACAAGATGATTTCGACGATGAAATCTATACCTGGTCTGATAACCCACTTGGAGCCGTCTTCACGTTAGACGAGTATCTTGGATCAACTAGTGAGGAAACAGACTCTTCTACCAGTGCTGACAGCGACTCAGACGATGCTGACTTTATCATGGTTGTCCACGATCCTTTGTAGATACGGCCTACTATGCAACCTGTTGAGTGTTAGAAAATGCATATTTATAAAGGACAAAATTGTCATTTTATATTTCATGTCTTACTAACAACCCTTACTTTTATGTATTTAAACTTTTTATAATTTAATTACGTGTGTTTTATTTTAATTAAGTATTTTATGTATTTTAGGGATATCACGGTTATTTCACAATAAACGAGAGATCAGATGGCAAAACGGACATCACTTTTGAACTCAAGACGGTCGAAAACCTTAGGAGAAGTATAAAAGGAAAAATAGTACTGTTTACATATACGGTACTATTCACATGTACGGGTACTGTCTACGTTACTGTTCATATAGACGGATCGATGACGTGGCATTGACTAATGAGGTGTCACGATCCTGTTGGACTAAAATTCTTATGCACTGTTGATCGATGACGTGGCAGCATATCAGTGGATCAAAAATCTCATGTACGGTACATGCAACACCCAAGATTATTTTCAACCAAACCGCGTCACTATTCACCCGGGTCAAATCGTGTTATTGTTCATCCGCGTGGTCAAACCGTGTACTGTTCACGCGGACTGTTGAGTGATGACGTGGCGCAATCTTGAGCGTCCAAACTGTTTTTAATCCGATGGCCACAATTTACTCAATATATCTATAAAAAGAGGGCCTCCCCCCCTAATTTGATACCTCTGAATCCATTTTTGGACTCCATTTTTTGTAATTCCCTCTCTATCTTGTATTTTCTACGTATTTTAATAAATTCTCATTTTGCCCCTAGTTCAATTATGAGTAGCTAATTTTCTTTCAAACTTGGGTTGAAGGTGAAGTCTCAACATGTGTCATGGGCTTTATTTGGTAAATTTATTTTCTCTTCCCCTCTAGTTTTTGTGGGTGTTTTGACTTCTCGTCGACAAATAATACTAATCTCGTCTAGTACCGCCTTGGTTTCACTGGCCCCCTAGTACAAGGTTATTATTATTTGGCACGATAAGCCCTTAGCACCATATTGATTAGAGCGTGGGTCATGAGGTGTGGATTCCCCCCTCATGATTTAATTGGTATTAATAAGGAATATTTAACCCATGATGCAGGTTAATACGGATCTAGATACCTAAGTACGTCATTTTAATATAATTCTCTTCAATTTATTCTCGCCATTTCAATTCCAATTTCAGAATTTATTCTCGCCATTTTAATTTAAGTTTTAGCATATTTCAAATCAATACGGTGTTAAGGGCTTATTGTGCCAAATAATAATAACTTTGTACTAGGGGGCCGGTGAAACCAAGGCGGTACTAGACAAGATTAGTATTATTTGTCGACGAGAAGTCAAAACATCCACAAAAACTAGAGGGGAAGAGAAAATAGCCCATGACACATGTTGAGACTTCACCTTCAACCCAAGCTTGAAAGAAAATTAGCTACTCATAATTGAACTAGGGGCAAAATGAAAATTTATTAAAATACGTAGAAAATACAAGATAGAGAGGGAATTATAGAAAATGGAGTCCAAAAATGGATTCAGAGGTGCAGATTCCCATTTTATAATTTAATTGGTATTAATAAGGAATATTTAGCTCATGATGCATGTTGATACGGATCCAAATACCCAAGTACGTCATTTCAATATAATTCTCTTCAATTTATTCTCATCATTTCAGTTCCAATTTCAGAATTTATTCTCACCATTTTAATTTAAGTTTTAGCATATTTCAAATCATTTCCACCACAAATCCAATCACCTATTTACAAAATTAATTCTACACACAATTAAAATCCA
>MKYO02026004.1:0-41815 GCA_002013955.2 Citrus medica | reverse complement strand
ATATATATATATATATATTATCTCTTATTCTACGCATACGCTTTTTTTTTAATATAGATAAGTTATTAAGTCATGTAATTTAATACAATTAATGCAAACATAGTATTAAAACTCATAATAAATTAAATATTGGCTTTATTAATAACATGTATGCATTTAAAAAATGAGACCTCACATTTGAGTGAACAAGTTCGTGCGCGCGCACATACACACATATATATACGGGTGTTGTTTCAATGCGGGAGTTTCGAATTAAAAAATTCATATATATATATATATATATATATATGTATGTAGAGAAAAAGAAAGAGAGAGAGAGAGGGGGGGGAGAGGGAGCGCGATCTAGTGGGATCTCAGAGACTCATACCACATGACATTGAAAGATATTAAAGACAAAAAACAGAACTGATATGATGAATGTATGTTTGTATATTCCACGTGTCTCAAAGGCATTGTGGCCTCATAGAGATTCCATTGTGCTGCCGGTGACCTTATTGGGATTCCCAAACACGAGTCAGCACACCAACTTTGTTATTCGGTGGGTTTGTTGACACATTGACCCACCACCGTTTCTAATTTCAAGATATGTAGTCTATTGAAAGGACTTCAATATATGATTATATGTATGTAGCATAATACCATTTAGGTCCTCAAAATTTTGTCTTAATTTATTTTAAAAACCTCTTCAGTAGTTTCGTTATTTTTTCACCTTTTTTCTACAAATTGTAGAGGGGCAAAATTATGAATTCATTCCAAGATTTTATCTCATACTTTGCATGGACCACGTCATTAAAATTTATATTGATTATTCCATATAAAAGATTAATGTTGCTGTCATTTTTCAATAATTACTTTGCATAAATTCAAGAACTTCTAAATATATAAGTTATTATCTTCATTTTCTTTTAAAAAAGATAATATTATAGTTTTCATTTACTGACGTGTAAGCGTAATTATCAAATCACACTGTTAAAATGTTTTTCAAAAACAAGTAACAATACTACGGTGATGATATCAGTAGGATATGATATGATCAAATTCACAATTCATTTATAGTATTTTTACAATCTAGGACTCTTAACAATAATTATCTTCTCTACATAAGTTTTAATATGTTTAGGGCTTTAAAAATTATTTTAAATATATTTTAATAAAATTATCTATTACAAAAGTATCCATAATGTGAATTAATATTAAAGACACTTTTTTATGAGCCAATATAATATAATTACTTTGAATATTCATTTTACACACCTATTAAAGTTATAAATATCTTTATGTAAACCCTAATTTTTGTTTAACATCTTCACCAATACTTTGAATAATGAGTAAATGGTTATTTTAAAAGATTTTGAGTACAACAATGCTTGTGTGACCATTTTTATTCTTTCAAAATAATAATAGTTATAATAATTAATGCTCGATAAAATTTCAGATGTTTTGATGACCTATCATTGAGATTAGGTAAGTAAATAATCAAATAGCTCATCTATGTATTGATGGCTTTTACCATGCGACAAGTAAATAATTGAGTTTTTTCTTATAAGAAATCACACCAAATTAAGTTCTAATGCCCTATTTAATCCACTCACATTTACCATTTGTTTTGTTACTCTTCATATTGGGAGAAAAAAATAACAATTAAAAAATCTAAATCTCTATGCAATATTTTGATAATCTTCACATGCAAAGTGTTTTCAATAATTTTATGAATGTGAAGAGTAAATAAAGATCAAGAAGACAAAGAAGAAAAGGAGGAGAAGAAGAAAGTTATTTAAGTGCAGTAAATAATTTTATGGTTAGTATCAAAAAAATAATTCTACGGCTGTAGAGAGAAAAATTAAATATTTAATTACATATAATTTAATTAGGAGTATTTTGGTATTAATAAGAGTGTAGAATAAAAATAAAAATATTAAAATTATTAAATGAGTATGAAATAGTCCCATCTATATGTTTAATAAATTTAACGTTATATATGGTTCAGTTCCTATTATGATTGTAAATATGGTTCTGATTGTAGTACATGAAAAATAAAAAATAAAAATAAAGAACCAAAAAAATAAATAATAAATAATAGTAGTACAAAACAAGCATCCACTCACCTACCAACCCCAAGCCCTTAAAATTCGAAAACTTTATATTCGTTTACAAAAAGGGAACACAATTTTGTTGTACTAGCTTTTGAAGTGCGTTCCGAAAGTGAAGTGAGAAACAAGAGACATGGCTTCACGGTTGTTGTGCGCTTCAAGGGCTGCTTCGTACCTCAGGATCTCTGTCTTCCACAGAGGATTTTCTTCTGGTAAATCAACCTTCAGCAACTGCTATTTTTGCTTTCTATGTCAATGTTTATACTTCTTTTAATGTGTATGCAGTGATCATAAAAATGTGAATTTGTGAAAAATACATATGCACGTGGATCTTATTTATTTGTTTGTTGAAATACTTGATCTGTGATTCTGTTCCGTTAAAGATTTGATTTTTGTAACTGGGTGCTGTTTATTATTGTCACTGGTGTAAAGGGGCTTTATAGAAAGTCAGTCTATGTAAGCTTTGGTTCTCTCTGAGTATTGATATTCGGGATCAGGTTCTTGATTATTTTGCCTATTTATTAAGATTCATCTTTGTAAGTCACTGATATCTTAAAAAGATGAATGCCAGGCTGGGCAGAGTTTGGTCGGCTTGCCGATTTTCTATTTTCAAAATAGGAAAGGAGCCTGTATTTGTAGACACAAACATGTTTACTGATAAGCGGGAAGCTAGGCTGCAATAATTGGCTGTATTGGTGTTGTTGTTGAACTGGTTTTTGGGGAGATGATGGTGATAGGAAGGTGGTGAAGTCATTGTGGCATTGTTGGCACTGCAGATGGCCTGGTGACATTGGAAATATTGGTTATCATGGCAAAAGTTTGACACGGCCTTGCAGATCACAGATGTTTTTCACATTTTGGAATAATTTTTTTCTCTTTTATCCTTGAGAAAAGGGGAGGATGGGAGAAGTTGCATAAATAGTGTTCTAATTGAATTTTCTTTACTGCTTCATTACATTTAAAAAAGAAATCTGGGACAGGAAATGGAAATGTAATGAAACAAAAAGTGTATATATGTAGTGGTGCATTTATGCACGTGCTTTAGTGTGCCTATTTTATATGTGTTTTTGTGTCTTTCTTGATTTGTTAATAAGTTCAAATGAAAAGGATGGAAAGAGTAGTTCCTCTAACTGGCCCCAAGTTTTAGAAGGCTTTGACGTCTGATGGCCACAGCATGGGCATAGCAAGATGAGGTTATTCATAGGAATGCATTGGCATACTGGAAACTTAAGATTATGGATTAGCAATTGGAAGAACCAATGCTGGTGGCTTTGTTGTACGCCCTTTGTTGGTGGCTACACGTCGTATCCCTTAAATTTTCTGTGTTTAAGGAGATTAATACGTCAGAAATTTTTGCATTGCTAGAGTTAAGATCTGAGGTTCTCTGTAAAAATCCAAAAGTTTTTGAATGTTGTTCCATACGAGCAAAATTACTAAGAAAGGACTACTTTCTGAAAAAAGGTTAAAAATTTAGTTCCATCTAATCATGCTTTTACTGCTTTAGACATTGGTTTCTGTATTCTTGGATTATTGATAATGTTATCTTGTAAAATAATATATATACTGATAATATTTTAGATACTCCATTGTTTTAATTTTTATGCCCGCTGCAGTTATTATTTCTTTTGCTTTAACTTATGCTTTCCAATCTTTCTGCAGTTATAAAGGATCTAAAGTATGCTGACTCTCATGAATGGGTTAAGGTTGATGGTAACTCTGCAACCATTGGTATAACTGACCATGCTCAAGATCATTTAGGCGATGTTGTGTATGTTGAATTACCAGAGGTAGGGGTTACAGTAAAGCAAGGTGCCAGCTTTGGTGCAGTTGAAAGTGTCAAGGCTACTAGTGATGTTAATTCTCCTGTTTCTGGGAAAGTGGTTGAAGTTAATGAAGAGCTCAGCAGTTCACCTGCTTTGGTGAGTTTGTTGTTACCCAGTGCCATATAGTTCATTTGAGATTCATTTGGAAATCATCTGGATTTATTGTGAAGTTGGATTTTACTGGCTTGAGTATGTTTGCCATTTATGTCTTTTGCATAAATGTGTGCATTTGTTTTCGGTTGACTTGTCATTTCCATTGAATTTAGCGATTTTATGATAGCATCTTTCTCATCTTGATTAAACCAAAACCAATTTCCTCTTCTGTATAATAGATTTCACCGCCTTCATTTATGCTTCTTTCTTTAATTTCCTAGCACTAATTAAAACGGAATTCAACTACAATGTCTTACTGTTTACTCTTCATTTGAGATTTATCTCATCTCTAATTAGCTTCATTTTTCTCCACCTGCTATGTGACCTGCCCTTTATAATTCATACTTTTTGCTTCAGTTGTTGCTATTTTCTTGCTATTAATATCATTGCTAATGAGATGTTTTTCGTGCAAAGATACCTTAACATCCCCATTTCCCCTTGTTCAGATACTGAAGTTTGGCTTATCTAAAAGAAACATACTGTGGGAATGGTTTTTTCCCCTTATCTGTTTGCTTTGTGGTTATATTTTGTTTCATTTGATGAACTAGGTCAACTCAAGCCCATATGAGGATGGATGGATTATAAAAGTGGAGACGGACAATGCTGGGGAATTGAAGAAGTTGATGGATGCTGATCAATACACCAAGTTCTGTGAAGAAGAAGATTCAAAACACTGAGTGAACCTCTGGCCGTGTAGGAATTCTCAGCACCCTTCCGGAATGACCTATGTCGTGCACGGGGAAACCATTCTCTATCAAGGAATCCAAAAGTGCACATTTTCTTTCTGGATGTTTTTATCCAACTATGTACTTCTATGTCTCCATTTACTGTCTTCAGGGCAATTGAGTTTGGTGGAATATTTCTATCTAAACTGAGAATAATAATTTGGGGTGTGGAAGTGATGTAACCATTTGGTGGTTTGAAATTTATTAAGGGTTTTGATAATCAAAATTAACCATTTAAGAATTTAAAGTAGAAGATCCCAAGTGCTCATCAACTAAAAGCACTCAGTTGTCTCTCCTCATTCTCCTCACCTTTCATACTCATTCTCCCCACCTTTCATACTTTCGTCTAACTATCGGGTTTATTTATTTGTACGTGATTGTTGCCGAAGAATTTAATGGGAACAAAATGGCAGTGATAAAAAATTGTATAAACTAATAAAAATTAATTACCATGCCGAAGTGCATGGTAAGTCTTTGACTTTTTGTGCGTTTTAGTTTTACAGCGTTTATAATTATTTCGTGCACGGTTAATCTTTGACTTTTTGTGTGTTTAGAACTTTTCTTCTTTCAACGCGGCCGAAATGTAGGACCATCAAGCAAGTAAAATTCTGCCGCCAGTGTTTGACATCCCTACGGTGCAAGTAATGCTTAAATGGATCAGATTAATAAGACTTTTCACATGCTACTTATCGTTGCCATGTCCTATAAATATATTTACGTAAAACTTCATAGTATTGCTATCACAAATTTGTTTATACTTTATAGAGAGAATCAGGCAATCAGCAATGGTAAGATTGATAAAAAGTCTGAGCTTTTTCTGTCTGGTTTTGGCCACAACTCAAGCTCAACCATCTGATGACTTGAGTCCTCCAGTGCTTGACACTAACGGCCAAGCACTCCAACGGGGCCTGGAATACTACATACTGCCGGAAGACAATGCAACCGGCGGTGGTTTAACATTAGTTGAACGCAAGGACTCTTGCCCCTTGTACGTTGGGCAGAAAGAAACTTCAGGATCGGAAGGCTTATTTCCTGTCACGTTTTCACCTTTCGTTGGCGAAGAAAACATTGTAAGAGAGTCTCATGACTTTATTGTTACATTCTCAGCATTTACAACTTGTATTCAGTCGACAGCTTGGAGAGTCGGCGAGTCTGATCCTGAAAGTGGGAGGAGATTCATTGTGACTGGTGGGGAACCAGGATTCTTCAGAATTGACAGAAATGGAACCAGCTACAACTTGGGATGGTGTCCTTCCATGGCTTGTCCGAATTGTAGGTTGAGGTGTGGATTTGCTGGCATTTTGATTGAGAATGGCAAGAGATTGTTGGCCCTGGATGGTCCTGCACTTCCATTCGTGTTCAAGAGGGCTTAAATGCTCAACCTGAAATTCTCCAATACTACTAGTTAACATAAAATGATGGTCGTTCCACGACGAGCCATGGGAGAAAGCATATACTCTTTTGCATTGAAATAATGGTGTATATTTTCAGTTTTACCTTGTTGTGTAATAAGGATTTCATGATTGAAAGTTTCTTTCAAATAGCAACATATTCATGCAATGACTTTGTTGATGCTTAAATCCGTTCGCCTTTTGACCGACCAGATTCTTTCACCAACGTTTGTGTTGTCAGTTGCTGCTCGGACCACTGGGGTGGAATCGTCTTCCTTTCTCTTACTTGACCTGCGTTCACCAAAAACGGATCAGAGACGCTGGTGGTTTTGCCGGCGTAAACCCTCCGATGCCTAAGTTAGCACAAGGTGTTTACGGGAAAACAGTGTAATTCGGATTCAAGAAGGGTTTCTAACTTGTTTCGAAGTTTGTAAGAAAAAGGCCTGATTGCAATTTGGCAGTGTTTTCCCTCTCTCAATTTTTCTATCCCTTTCTTCATCGATTTCTTCTTCTTTTATAGCCGTTGTTCCCACGTTCCCGTTTGGCCTTCATCCCACTTTTTTCGGGTAGTGGCAGCCCCTCATGGAACTCTAACCGCTGCATTGTGGGCAAACGTGGGATGTCGCGTCTTCCGCAACAGTTCTGGGAAAGCACAATTACCGTGATTCTGTGAGATCGTGTTTCCACTTTTTTGGGAGACGGGTATCGGCTCGGTATACACCTCTGGTCAGTATTCGTCTCTGATCGGCTCATGTTGCACCCTGCTCTGCTCGTACCANGCTCATGCTGCCCCCTGCTCTGCTCGTACCACTTGGCTGAGGTAATTCATGCCGGGGTGGGAATAATAGCATGGCCGACCTGGTATTTTTATTTGCTTAACACCAGTCCCCCAGTTTCTGGTCTTGTGAGTGAAATGAGTCAAGAGTAGAAACTGATAGTCAAATCTTACCAACCCGGGGGCTTCTCCTCTGGTTTTCTGTCTACCGGGACGGACCTGAGGTCCCCTTTTTCTTCAGGGGAGATTTTGACCTGAGCATGGGCCTGAATGAGCATGTCCATTGCGTATCTGGGCTTACTCTAGTCTGGCCTCTTGTAGCGGTTAGTGACGTGGCGCTTCCCGACTCTTCACATTTTGAAATTTGAAACGATGGGTTATCCTTCCTCAATATGTGGTGAGTGAGCTGGCATATCCCATCACTTAAATGCTTCTGTTTTCCCCCCTTTCGTTCCAAATCCCTAGACTAAAATCATCATCGTTTTGTTACTCGTCTCTCCGTCGCTAACTTACCCCCTTTCTGAACTTTACTCATACTTCCTGCGTCCGGAGTTTCTACTTGCTGGTTTTTTCTCTGTCACGACTGCGCTACCAGGGCCAGTTCATTTCAGGTATTGCTTTTAATCTCTTCTCTGGTTGTTGTTGATTGGGTTCCGTGTTGCTCCCTTTTGTATCTGTATATTCGAGTTTTCTTTGCTTTCTCTTGGGATTCGATATGTCAAATCGGAAAAGAAAGTTAATTGTTGATGAGGGTGATGAAGAATCAGGGGATTCAGACCTCAACGTGTCAATACCCACCGATTTCTTAGATCCCTTCAGTAGTGTAGGTCCTTCCCATGGCAGGGATACCCTTAAGTACCCACGCCCCTTGGTTGTCTCTCCCTCCCCCGAACTAGAGCTTGTAGGGAATAGAGGTGGAACTGCGTCGGGCTCTGGTGAGAACCACAACTTTGGTGGGGTTGGGATCCCTGAAGGAGTTGGTGATGGTGAGGGGAGCAGTTCCAGACCAAGCGGACCTGCTAAGAAAAGGAATCTTGGCCATAGGGTGGAGGCTGATTCCTACCCTATTGACTATATAGCCTGTGCCACCACCCAAACTTACTTATTCAAGCTTATGAACCTCTACGACATTCCTGAGGAGGTTCTCCTTGTAGTTCCTGGGAAGGATGACGTTCCTAGTTGGCCTCCGCGGGGGTATGTGACGATGCACCTAGAGAGTTTCAAACTAGGAGCTTGGCCGCCCTTTCAGTGTTATTTTGCCAAGATATTGGGAGGTATGCACCTGGCCCCAGGTCAGCTACACCCGAACAGGTGGAGGGTTCTCTCGGCAATGTTTGTGTTGTGGGAGAGGTGCGGGTCGGAGGAGCCTTCCCTTGTTGAAGTGAAACATCTATATCAACTGCGGAGCAGCCCAAGGGAGGCGGGATGGTACTACTTCATGTCCAGTTCTGCGAAGAGAAAGCCAATCACCGGTTTTCCCTCCTCGTGCAAAAATTGGAAGAACAAATTCTTCTTTGCTGGGGGAAAGTGGTGTTCAGCACTCCGCTCATTGGGTGGTGATATTTACCTTCCAACGCAGTTTGTCACCCTAGGTCGTTCATTTTTTGCCTATATTCTTTCTCAAATTGTCACTTATTGGGTTCTTTAACCTTGTTTGTTTTTTCAGAATCGTGGGGTTTGGTGAAAGACCTTGAAGACCGACCTTTGCTTCAGGTGGAAACTGCTCTGTTGAACGCGTCTACTTGCCAGGACCTCCTGTCACCAACAAACTTGGTCGGTTCGGGCTTAGTAGATATTGCTGCCGGAATGGATAACAAGATCTTCAGCGCGATGAGCAGAAAGCGTGGTCGGGCTCCGAGTAGCTCCAGCAACCCTCATCTTCCTCCTCCAAAGAAACCCAGCGTTGGTCCTTCCAAGGCGCCTGTTCCTGCTCTGCCCCCTCCTCCACCTCGTAAGAGTAGTGGGGAGAGAACTTCCGACAAGAGTCCTGAGGTCAGCTTACAATCTGGGGACCGATCTTCTCCTCTTCCATCTCGGGATCAGGGTGACTATCTGAGCCCGTATCAGAAGGATTACAAGAGATCGGTTGGGCCCAAGATGGTGAAGGACATCGAGAGTATGGAACTCTCCGAGTTAGCTGCCTCTGTTCAAAGAGTTTCCTTCAGGCTGGCCACCATGGTTTCGTGTTACAAGAACGCGTCCATACGCCATGAGAGGAAGCTTCAAGCTGATAATTAGGAGTTGAAGAAGAAGGCTGAATCTACTGATCGCTCCAAGGAGAAACTGGCCGAGCTGAACAGACATATTACGGAGCTGGAGGAGAAAACTGCAATTGCTGAGTCCATTGCCTCCAAACTTGAGGGTGAGTTGGGCAGCCTGAAGTCTGACCTTCAGGTAACTTAAAGTGAGAGAGATACTCTGAGGACTGCCCTTGAGGGAGAAATCAAATCTCTAACCGAACAGCTGGCTGAGGAGAAAGGCAAATCCGCTGATATGGACGATCGGCTGGATGCCGAGTATGATTCTGGGGTTGCTTTTTCCTATAAGTGCATTATGTCTGTGCTTCAGGGAGAATATCCCGAGCTAGACATGAGCAAGTTGGAGGCTGGAGTGCAGCAATATATGGCAGAGGTCGGCCAGGCAGACAAGGAGCAGGGTGAGCAGGATCAGGTGGAGGCTCCTTTGGATGGTGTGCAAGAGGGGGAAGCTGGGGGACGCACTTTCGAAGTGGGTCAAGGATCTGTGCCTCCTCCCGATATAGCTGATCTTCCACTTCCAGAGATAGCTGATCCTTCACCTGCTGAGGCCGTTGACCCTCCTAATCCTTAGGTCTAATTTTGTAAAGACTCTAGATTTTCATTTGCTTTGTAAACATTTGAACGTTTATAAATTTTTAAATGCTCTCTATTGGCTTTCTTGCCTGTTTTTTTGCTCATGGGTTGCTTCTGCAAGTTAACTTGACCATTTATCTGATTTTGTCTGCTGGTTCTTTAGTGTACCGAGCAGGAATAGGCGTTCGTTTGCCTTAGTAAAATTTTCGTAAAAATTTCCTGCTGGTCTTCGGTGACCAAGCAGGAACATGCACTTATTTTGCCTACTGGTCTTTCGTTGACCGAGCCAAAGCAGACACTTACTTGTTTTGGTAGCAATTTCGCTAATTTAGCTGCTGGTCTTTCGTTGACCGAGCAGAAGCAGGCACTTACTTGCCTTGGTAGAAATTTCGTAAATTTAGCTACTGGTCTTTCATTGACCGAGCAGAAGTAGGCACTTAGTTGCCTTGGTAGAAATTTCGCTAAATTTAGCTGCTGGTCTTTCATTGACCGAGCAGAAGCAGGCACTTACTTGCCTTGGTAGAAATTTCGCTAATTTAGCTGCTGGTCTTTCGTTGACCGAGCAGAAGCAGGCACTTACTTGCCTTGGTAGAAATTTCGCTAATTTAGCTGCTGGTCTTTCGTTGACCGAGCAGAAGCAGGCACTTACTTGCCTTGGTAGGAATTTCGCTAATTTAGCTGCTAGTCTTTCGTTGACTGAGCAGACGCAGGCACTTACTTGCCTTGGTAGAAATTTCGCTAATTTAGCTGCTGGTCTTTCATTGACCGAGCAGAAGCAGACACAAATTTGCCTTAGCAGATTTTTAAACGGACTTATTAGCCGGGGGATTTCATGCTAAATTCATCTTTATTGAAATTTGAATGTATTACAAAAATACTGAATACATACATATGCATTAAGCCATCATGCAGTTAACACAAACAGTTTGTCAAAATAAGGATTTAGTAGAGCACTTTGCTTACTAAAAATACTTCTTCAAGTACTCGGCATTCCATGACCTCTTCACGTCCCGTCCATCTTGGTATGCCAACTTATAAGCTCCTGGTCCAGTGGCTCGTATTACCCTGTACGGACCTTCCCATTTCGGGCCAAGAGCACCATGGTTGGGATCCCTTGTGTTTTGGTTCACCTTTCTAAGTACTCAATCTCCTGCTCGGAACTGCCTCACCCATACGTTCTTGTTGTAATAGCGCATGACCCGTTGCTGACACTGGGCCACTTTCTGCGAGGCCCCTTCCCTTTTCTCCTCAAGCAGGTCCAGGCTTAAGCAGATCTGCTCGTCGTTTTGCTCCTCAGCGAAATATTCTGTTCGATGTGTCCCCACTCCGATTTCTGCTGGGACTACCGCCTCATGACCAAAAACTAAAGCGAACGGGGTTTCCCCTGTGGCGGTTTTGTGAGTTGTCTGGTAGGCCCATAATACTCCTGGTAGTTCGTCAACCCAGGCTCCCTTCTTCTCTCCCAATCTAGTTTTCAAGAGCTTCTTTATTACTTTGTTGGCTGCTTCCACTTGTCCGTTTGCCTGGGGATGTGCGGGGGTGCAGAACTTCAGGTCCACCCCCAAATTTTGGCAAAATTCCCTGAAGTTGCCGTTGTCAAATTGTCTCCTATTGTCTGTAATGATGGCATAGGGGATCCCGTATCTGCAGATGATATTCCTCCAAATAAAATCTGTTGTCTTCCTCTCCGTGATTTGGCTGAGGACTCCCACTTCTACCCACTTGGTGAAGTAATCTATCGCCACAATTGCATGTGTCGCTGCTCCTCGGCCCTTAGGTAACGGACCAATTAAGTCGATTCCCCATTGAGCGAACGGCCACGGGGATGTCATAGTGGTCAGCTTTTCTGGGGGTTGTGCAGGAACCTCAGAGAAGCTTTGGCAGGTTTTACAGTTCCTTGCCATTCTTTTCGCATCCTGGTGCATGGTTGGCCAGAAGTATCCTTGCCGGAGTGCCTTGAAGGCTAAAGTTCTTGCTCCCGAGTGATTGCCGCATATTCCTTCATGAATCTCTCTCAGTACATAATCTGCCTCCTCATCATCCACACATCTTAAAAGGGGTAAGGTGAACCCTCGGCAATACAACACTCCATCTAGTAGCGTGTACCTCGCTGCTCGGCATTTTAATATCCTTACTTGTCTTTTGTCCTTTGGTAAGATTCTATCCCGGACATATGAGCGAATCGGGTCCATCCATGACTCTCCAATGCTTACTCTCATCACCTCTACCTCCTCTCCTATACTTGGCGAGGTCTTCACCTTTAGTGGAACCGATTTAGGTAATTTCGAATCTGCCGTTGCAGCCATTCTAGCCAGCATATCAGCTCGGTAATTCTCATTCCGGGATATCTGCTTCACTTCTACCTTACTGAAGAGTTCAACCATTTGCTTCGCCTTCTTCAGATAAAGCCCCAATTTCTCTTCCCTTACTTGGAATTGATTGCTGAGCTGGTTGCATACTAGCTGGGAATCTGCTCGGATTTCTACTCTTTCCGACCGTAGTGCATGTGCAAGCCCAAGCCCAAGCCCAGTAATGAAGGCCTCATACTCAGCTTGGTTGTTCGTGATCTGGAATTCGAACTTTACGGCATAGGACACCTCGACACCCTCTGGGCTTCGTATTATAACTCCTGCCCCAGATCCATGTTCACCACGTGACCCATCGACCATCACCAGCCACAGCCCCTCTGGTTTCTCCTGCTCTATTGGTTGTGCCTCCGGAATCTCTTCCCCTGGTAGAGCACGGTCAACCATAAAATCGGCCAGGGCTTGGGCTTTGATTGCTCCTCGGGGCTTATAGGACAGGTCAAATTCGCTCAGCTCCACGGACCATTTTACTAACCGACCAGACGCATCTGGTTTTTGAAGCACTTGCCGAAGGGGCTGGTCAGTCATCACCACGATCTGGTGGGCTTGGAAATATGGTCGGAGTTTGCGTGCTGCCGTTATCAGAGCCAGCGCTCATTTCTCCGTTAGTGGATATCTGGTTTCTGCGTCTACCAGGGCCTTGCTTGTGTAGTATACCGGGTGTTGCTTCCCTTCCTCTTCCCTGACTAAGACCGAGCTGGTAGCCCGCTTGGAGATTGCCAAGTACAAAAGCAGCTGGTCACCCCCTCTCGGAGTTGATAGTAACGGGGCGCGGGCCAGGTACTTCTTCAGCTGTCCAAATGCCTCATCGCATTCCAGTGTCCATTCCATCTTCTTCCATTTCTTTATGATTTGGAAGAAAGGGTGGCACTTATCAGTGGCTCGCGAAATGAATCGGTTCAATGCTGCCAATTTCCCCGTTAGGCTCTGCACCTCCTTAACTGTTCGTGGGGACCTCATTTCTATCACAGCCCGTATCTTTTTCGGGTTGGCCTCAATCCCTCGGTGGCTCATCAGGTATCCCAAAAATTTGCCCGAGCTGACCCCAAATGCACATTTCTCCGGGTTCAGCTTCATCTCATACCTCCTCAGCAATTCGAAGGTCTCTTCCAAGTGCTTCACATGATCTCTCGGTTCTCTTGACTTGGTGATCATATCATCAACGTATACTTCCATAGTATGACCGATCAATGGTTTAAAAACCTTGTTCACTAGCATTTGATAGGTGGCTTCTGCATTTTTCAGGCCAAAGGGCATCACCCTGTAACAAAACAAACACATGTTAGTTATAAAGGTAGTGCTTTCCTCATCCTGCTCGTCCATGGGTATCTGGTTGTATCCGGGAAAGGCATCCATAAAACTGAGCAGACTATGACCCGCGGTTGAGTCCACCAACTGATCTATTTTTAGTAGGGGAAAGCTGTCCTTCGGGCATGCCTTATTGAGGTCCGTGAAGTCTACACACATTCTCCCCTTCCCATTGGCCTTCTTTACCAGTACTACATTGGAAATCCACTTCGGGTACTTGGCTTCCCTTATAAATCCTGCTTTCAGCAGCTTTTCCACCTCGACATTTATGGCCTCGTACCTTTCATGGTTGAAGCACCTCCTTTTTTGCCTCACCGGCCTTGCCCCTTTCTTGACTGCCAGCTTGTGGCAAGCCACCCCGCGATCGATACCTGGCATATTCTCATGAGACCAGGCAAATATGTCTGCATGGGATTGTAGACACTTCACCAGCTCGCCTTTTATTACTTTATCCAATTCTGATCCGACTTTAACCACTCTGGTCGGGTCACTCCTACTTACAACAACCCCCTCCAGCTTCTCAACAGGTTCCTGGCGACCATTTTTTGAATCTCCCCGGTTATCTAGAGAGGTAACCTGCAGCGTTTCCTTGGCCGCTGTAGCATAGCAGCTTCTGGCCATTCTCTGGTCGCCTTTAACTACACCAACAACTCCATTTATTCTGTACTTCAGCGCCAGATAATGCGTGGACATTACACATTGGCTTATCCTCATGAACGGTCTCCCCAATATCATCTGATAAGGACTTCTTTCTTCTACCACGACAAAATCCAGCATCATCGTTCTTTCAAACGGTTTTGATCCCACGGTAATTGGGAGTTCGATGATCCCCATGGGCGTTAGCCGTCCTCCTCCAAATCCCTTCAAGGATGTATTCGTCCGTTCCAGCTTCAAGTCTGAAATCCCCATATCATCTAGGGCCGACTTAAACAGAATGTCTACTGAGCTGCCCGTGTCCACCAGTATTCGCCGCAATTCTGTACTAGCCACGATGCTTTAATCATCAGTGCATCCTCATGAGGATATAAAATGCCCTCTTCGTCGTCCTCTGTCCACATAATGGGAACTTGCCGCACTTTTGTCCTCTTGGCTGCCGGCAAATTGAGAAGCACCTCTTTGCCAGCCATGGCATATCTCCCATAGTTCTTTCATGCTCTGTTTGAATCCCCGGCCAATGTTGGCCCTCCTGCTATCACCCGGATGGTCGGCTGTTCTCGTTCCAAACCCCTTTCAACTCCTTCATCTCGTGCATATTGTGATTCAATGACGGGGGACACTCCGTCTACATACTCGTCCAAGTACTGGTTCCTCACCAAATCCTCCACCTGAATCTTTAGGTCACGGCATTGGCTGATAGTGTGACCGTAAGTGTTGTGGAATTTGTAGAATCTGCTCTTATCACGCCGGTGAGCGGGTTTTGTTATAGGGGCCGGAGTATACAGCAGTCCCCGTCCCTCGATCCTTTCATATAGTTCCTCTATGCAGATTTTTAATGGAGTGTACTGTCTATATGCCATGCCTGGTCAACCAACTGAACTGCTCGGCTATCATGGATGTCAGCTCGGGC
This sequence comes from Citrus medica, assembly GCA_002013955.2. Taxonomy (NCBI): domain Eukaryota; kingdom Viridiplantae; phylum Streptophyta; class Magnoliopsida; order Sapindales; family Rutaceae; genus Citrus; species Citrus medica. Next base: position 26,786 of record MKYO02026004.1, on the reverse strand, counting down.
TGGTATTGCCGGTACCTGCTCTGGTCGTCCAGACCTGTAATTAGGTGCACTTAACGCTCTGGGAGCGCTGTGATAAGGGTGAGGAGCCATCTGCCTGAATTCTCGCTGCCGTTTTGGGATCGGGGGCTATGGGGTAAGGTCGGGACCAAGCTGATATCCCGCCCATCACTGAAGAATCTCCTGTTCGTTTTCCCAACCCGCTCCCTTTCGGGGCTCTCCGTTCCTTTCGCCTCAGCTCTTCTAGTTGTTCACTTTTTATTCTTGCGGATTTCTCCTCTTCGATTCTATATCTCGCCTCGCCTGCTCATACCCTGATGAGTAATTCTGTACGAGGGGGCTTCTTAAATTATACCACAATCGGCCGATTCTTACACCTTCTTTTAATCCCCTCAATGCCTGCGGGTGATTAAAAGCTCCCAAATCCAGCACGGCTCGGTGATATCGTTTTACGAATTCTCGAAGGGATTCATGCTCTTCCTGTTTCATCCCCATCAGTTCCATCATGTCGTCCTCTGGGGCCACTGCCCCTCGGAACTGCTCGGCCAACTCCTGGCACATCTGCTCATACCCCTTTATACTTCCTCGGGGCAGCTTGCGGTACCATTCTCGGGCTCGTTCCTCTAGCGTCAACGGGAACACCCTGCACCTCTGAGCTGGTGTCAGCCCCTGCACACTCGTCATGTCGTTGAAACGCTCAATGTGCACCAGCGGGTCACTTCGCCCGGAGTATTTGAGGTCGGGGAAGCGGAAATCTCTTGAGATTATGGTACTCATGATCTTAGTTGATAACAGAGATTCTTCATCTAACATTATCCTCCAGCTTGGGGGCTTTCTCTTGCCCTGTATCTCCTCTATCACCTGCGCCAATCTGCCCACCTCCCCCTCCAATTCTATAGCACGGTCAGGATCACGTGCGGCTATCTGGTCTCGCTCATGCTCGGCGTTCTGCAACCGCTGTCTGAGCTCTCCTTCATCAACACTGGCCCCTCGGCCATTAATTTCCAGTATCCGTCTGGGGCGAGGTTGGTCTCTCCCTTCATCCACGTGTTCCCCTGGAACCCGACCAGTACTTCTGTGGGGATGCACCCCATTAGGTTGGTCTGCGGGCGGAGGGATTTCCTCGACTCTACGCCTCCGGAGGCTGGGTTCTGCTCCAGCTTCATCTCTTCCCACAGGGGTTTCACAATCCCTTCTCCGCTTGTCCCTCAGCTCAAACAATATGGCCGCGAGAGTCTCCATTTGTTTCTCCATCCGCTCCAGTCTATCTTGCGTTATCTTCTCTCGGGCTTCATTTGCAATGTCCCGGAGAGTGATTGTCTCCACCATTTCATTGTCCTCCTTTAAAGTATCATTTCTTGATACGTCCATATCCAATCGTTCGCTGCTTCTCCGGTAATTATTAGTTTGGTGGTAGCTTTTTATTCAGCTCCCCACAGACGGCGCCAAAATGTTGATGCTTAAATCCGTTCGCCTTTTGACCGACCAGATTCTTTCACCAACGTTTGTGTTGTCAGTTGCTGCTCGGACCACTGGGGTGGAATCGTCTTCCTTTCTCTTACTTGACTTGCGTTCACCAAAAACGGATTAGAGACGCCGGTGGTTTTGCCGGCGTAAACCCTCCGATGCCTAAGTTAGCACAAGGTGTTTACGGGAAAACAGTGTAATTCGGATTCAAGAAGGGTTTCTAACTTGTTTCGAAGTTTGTAAGAAAAAGGCCTGATTGCAATTTGGCAGCGTTTTCCCTCTCTCAATTTTTTTATCCCTTTCTTCATCGGTTTCTTCTTTTATAGCCGCTGTTCCCACGTTCCCGTTTGGCATTCATCCCACTTTTTTCGGGTAGTGGCAGCCCCTCATGGGACTCTAACTGCTGCATTGTGGGCAAACGTGGGATGTCGCGTCTTCCACAATGGTTCTGGGAAAGCGCAATTACCGTAATTCTGTGAGATCGTGTTTCCGCTTTTTTGGGAGACGGGTATCGGCTCGGTATACACCTCTGGTCAGTATTCGTCTCTGATCGGCTCATGCTGCACCCTGCTCTGCTCGTACCACTTGGCTGAGGTGATTCATGCCGGAGTGAGAATAGTAGCATGACCGACCTGATATTTTTATTTACTTAACAGACTTTATTTGAAAATCTTATTATAATACTAAAAACGTTTTATTTGAAAATAATGGTAAACGTAGAAGGAGTATTTTAGTCGTTCAATAGATGCTTTTAATTCCACTGGGCTAAACCACCCGGGCAATAAGACCGTAAGAATTAACCGAAAAAAGGAAAGGGATATTGCACGATACATTTTGTTCGGATAATATCATCGGGCTATAAATTGTTTTAGCTTTTCTCATAGAAGGAGATAATATTTCAATTCGTATCAAATAGGTCCTAACGAGTGTCTCCAAATAATATGACTGGTTCGTTTTTGACTTCTATCAAATAGGTCCTGATGAGATATTCCAAATAATATGACTGTTCGTTTTTGACTTCTAAACCCCAGCAAAACCTTGGAAATTTTGAGAGGGAGAAAATCCCCAAAACCCTTTCAGAACCAGAAACATTCAAATGTCCGTTTCCTTCTCCTCACCTTCAGTCGTCTCTCCAGTATATCTCTTCACTGTAAGTTTCTCTCTGTGTATGTATGTACGTATGAATTACATTTGTGTATTCATCTTTACAGTATCTGCGAGTTCATGGGTATCCATTGTCACTTGTTGCAGAATAATTTTGGTGGGAATAAAGTCAAAAGGGTAAGTGGAAAATGCTTATGGAGAAACCAGTCCAGAAAAATGGTGGCGGTGGTGAGGGCGGGACCAAAGAAGATATTGTTTGGCAAAGAAAGCAGAGAAGCCTTACAAGCTGGGATTGACAAGCTTGCTGATGCTGTTTCTGTCACTTTAGGCCCTAAAGGTTATCTGGCCCTAATTTCATTTACATTACTTGTTTTCGGGCCTTTTTAAACCTTCAAATTTCAACTTGTACTGTGGAGGCCATGAGGAAAAAAAAATGGTGAAAACTGTTTGATGGATGTTTGCCTCTGTTTTGTTATTTATATTCATGTGCTAGATACTAAATTTTGCAATCCAAGCTTGAAAATACGGGATTTCAGTCCAATGATGTTGCGTTAGCTGAATGATTTTCTCATTAGTTGTTTCTCTATATAAGAATTCTTTTCATTTAAAAAAAAATAATAAGAAAAATAATTGTTATTACCTGTGCAAGAGTGCAAACTTTTCTATGGCAGTTCTGTTTACTTCTTGTGGTTTGTTGATTGTTTTAACTGAAAACATGCAGGACGGAATGTTATTCTTTCTGAGTCAGACAAACTAAAAGTAATTAATGATGGCGTGACAATTGCTCGGGCCATTGAGCTTTCAGATACAATTGAAAATGCTGGAGCAATGCTGATGCAAGAGGTTATTCATGGTTGCTGGATAATTCTTTCTCCTAAGCTTTTACTTATGCGTCAATGCATGTAGGGCTTGCATAATCATTAAGATGTGAATATCAAGTGCTTTACTTGCAGGTTGCTAGTAAAATGAATGATCTGGCTGGTGATGGCACCACAACTGCAGTAATATTGGCTCGAGAAATGATCAAATCTGGGATGTTGTCAGTTTCTTTTGGGGCTAACCCTGTTGCTTTGAAGAAAGGAATGCATAAGACTGTGAAGGAATTAGTCAAGGTTCTGAGGCAGAAAAGTTTTCCTGTGAAAGGGAGGGATGACATAAAAGGTTGTTCTTCTCCTGTTGAAATTTTCTTAAAAAGTAGTCTCTGATTAAGAATCTAAACTCTAATTAATGAAAATTTTCATCTTTTGCAGCTGTGGCTTCAATATCTGCTGGAAATGATGAGTTCATTGGTAACTTGATTGCTGATGCTATCATCAAGATTGGCGCAGATGGTGTAATTCTTATTGAATCATCCTCTTCATTTGAAACCTCAATTATAGTTGAAGAAGGAATGAAGGTGATTTAGATCCTTCTGGTATTGAAAGTTTTTTAACTTTGTTAGTTTTTCTTACCTTGGGTAAAAGTTGTCCAAGTTGCTAAAGAAATCCTCAGGACTAGAGCTAACTTGAAGTGCAAAATCTGTTATTTTTATTTCTCCTTGAATCACTCTTTTAACATCTTGCTTAACACAAGAGATAGTTTAACCAACAGTCTGAACAGATAAGATCTTCCAGCACCTTGAGATGATAGAAATGTTTGTGTTATTTGCTAAAAATTGCTTTGTCTCGTAGTAACTTACTATTATGCATGCACGCCCCCCGCACCCCCCTGCGGCCCCCTCTTTTTCTGTTTCTCATATGTTCTAAAAATTACATCATGTGTTCCTTGTTAACAGATTGACAAGGGTTATTTATCGCCCCAGTTCATTACAAACCAGGAAAAATCTCTTGTGGAGTTTGACAATGCTAAAGTGCTGATAACTGATCAAAAAATTTCAACTGTGAAAGAAATAGTTCCTTTACTAGAAAAGACCACCCAATTGAGTGTCCCATTGCTAATTATTGCTGAGGATATTTCAAGTCAAGTACTGGAAACACTAGTGATGAACAAAATTCGAGGTCTGCTTAATGTTGCTGTTGTCAAGTGTCCGGGGTTTGGAGATGGAAAAAAAGCTTTATTGCAAGATATTGCCCTTATGACAGGTGACAGTAGACATTATGTTCTACCTAAAACTTTCATTTTTGAGTTTGCTTTTTTTTTTTTTTTTTTAATTTCTGAAATGATGGATCAGCAGCCAGATAACATGCTCTTGAAGGTGCCATATGTATACTTTCAAACTTGCGATGCATTTCTGATAACAAGCAAATCTTGTAATGATCAAATTCTCATTAAGCTAGATTACAAAATTTTGGAGCTGTTAGGCACCCATGACTTCCTAGTATGGTTTTCCTGTAGAATTTACTAAATAATGTAATTGAGTTCACAATGCAGTAAGATATTTAATGCTCAGGTTGTGGTTGGCTGGCCCATGTGTTGGTTATGCAAGGAAACTTAGTGTCAACTTTCATTCTGAGCATTTTCAACTCTAAAAGGACTTCAGAATTGCTGACACTTATGAGTGTAATGCTTATCTGAAATGCAAGTTGTGATGTACTATTTCATGGTCATATGAGTGGCATTTCCTGATCATGAGATTGACAACTTTTTCTTTGTTTTCTAATTGGCTTCATTTTGACATCATCAGGTGCTGATTTTCTCTCAGGAGAATTGGGTCTGACCCTTGCAGGTGCAACCTCAGATCAGCTTGGCATTGCACGAAAAGTAACCGTAAAGAGTAATTCAACAACCATAGTTGCAGACCCTTATACTAAAGCTGAAATTCAGGCTAGAATTATGCAGATAAAGAAGGATCTAGCTGCAACAGATAATGCATATTTGTCAAGAAAGCTCTCAGAAAGAATTGCTAAACTCTCTGGAGGTGTGGCTGTAATTAAGGTCTGCTACATGATGTGAAATAACAAGTGTTTGAAATCCTTGCAATCGACTTGCCACCCGGAATGATTATTTATGGTGTAATTGATTTAAATTCTTTAGGGTTTGCCAAGATATTTCTCCTTTACAACCTGGTGAATAATCCATTTCAGTTACTATATTGCTAAAGATATACAAGTAGGAGAACAACCTTGTGTCTTATTTCTGTCTATTAATCTTTTTGAGCAATGTCCATGTAATATAGGTAGGAGCACACACTGAGGTGGAACTTGAAGATCGAAAACTCAGAATTGAGGATGCAAAGAATGCAACTTTTGCTGCCATGGATGAAGGGATAGTTCCTGGTGGTGGTGCCACATACGTACATCTATTAGAGCATATACCAATTATAAAGAATTCAATGGAAGATCCAGATGAGCAGATTGGTGCTGATATTGTAGCGAAGGTGTGCTGTTAATTTATTTTCACATTTCTCAGCAGACATTTGCCTCTCTTTGACTCTCTGTGAACAATCTCCAGAAGAATTTTGGAAATATTAAATATGTACCAATCTCAGAGAAAAGGGGGGAAAAATGTATCAGGTTTTCTTTAGACGATTCTTTTCTAACACAGTAGATTTTGTTGATGATTATTTGTCAGGTTTTCTTTAGATGATTCTTTTCTAACACAGTAGATTTTGTTGATGATTATTTGTAGGCACTCATTGTACCTGCCATATCTATTGCAACTAATGCGGGGGTTGATGGAACAATAGTTGTGGAGAAGACTCGAACTTCTGATTGGCGATTTGGGTACAATGCAATGACAGGAAGATATGAAGATCTCCTGAGTGCCGGAGTGGCTGACCCTTGTCGGGTAGCAAGGTGTGCACTTCAAAATGCAGTCTCCATTGCCGCCGTAGTCTTGACAACTGAAGCTGTATTGGCAGATAAAATAAAGCAGCCGAAGCCAGCTGTTCCTCAAGTTCCAGGGATAAATACTTGAGGAAAGAAGAGTATAAAATGAATCAGAAAACCTGCCGATAGCCAATACAGACACAATGAAGTCGAGCGAGCCGTGGTTTTTACCAGTAAGTGAGCTTCTGAACTCAATTTGCTTTTGCCTGGAACGATGATGAAGTGGAAGAAGCTTTACAAGTTCAAAGCCGTGGAGAAGCTAATCACAAATTCAGTTACCTCTTCGATTCTTCGAGTATGAAACGTCATATTGGATGGAGTTTGCCTTGTTTCCTTTCCCCATGTCTTTATAACGCGGTGAAGAAATTTACCTCATAGTTATGATTAAATTAAATTAGAAAGATATATGATTCAGCACTCACATTCGAAAGTAAATAAAAGTACTCTTGAGACTCCTTCGAACAAATGTGATAAAAAAAAAGGTTGAAATATGTCACGTGGGATCAAAGGATTCATGGTAATTAAAATCCCTCTATGATCAATTGAAATAACAGTGTGTGTGACAATTTTCCAGTTATAGCACAGGCCACAGAAACTATCTTTTCAATTGATTCTGCTTAACGTTTTGGCTTAAGGAAATGTTTGTATTTGTTCTATTTTTGGGTTGCATTCTTCAAACCAATAAGAACAAAACGTGAGATTAGGAGCGTTAGTTACGAGGATAAGTAAACCTTACATTATAAAATAAAATTAAAGAGTGTTTGCATAATGTATTGATGATTGTCTTCATCGCATAACTACTTCCTGGACCTTCTTTTAAGTATTAAAATCGTGATTTTATTAACCAAGATTAATAGTAAAAAATATTGTCTCCATTTATTTTAGAATATAACTAATAGGTTAGACTACGGCAAATACTCAACACTGATTGACAGTAGAAAAATATAAAATAAAATAAACTGCAATGATGCTGGCTTAATGTCTAAGTTACGTATGTCTTCCACCTCACAATCCAAATCCAAACAATCCCTTCTAATATACGCACCGTTTGAAACTCTCCACTAATAAAATATGAACAAGTCAACTTTCTTATTGCACTTAGGTACCATGTGTTCCACTGCTAACCCAGCATCATTATTCTCCTTATAATCACTCTTTCACTTTTTTTTTCTTAAAGTTAATTATATATCGGCATTTCGATTGAATCCCTAATCAACGAAATGAACCCATTAATTTTTTAATGAATAAGCTATAAAAAGTAAATAATATATTTTCGATATATATTGCAAATTAGTACATGCTCAAGTTGTATGAACATTTTACGACGGCTTGACTAATGATTATGGCATCGTGCAGTGGATGCTATCATAATAGTTTCTCAACGCTTAAAAGGGAAGCATCACATGTAATATCATATGATAATAGCATTACATCACATCTCTTGAAAGGCAATGAGATTATAAAGATACAACGAATCTTGAAATCTTATGTAAATTCGCAAGTATTTCAACCACCACAATTTTGGTTTAGGTACCTGTGGTGGGCTTCCTCGTCCCATAAAATTTAAAGCTAATAACAAGAGTTGGTGGGTAACATTTTTTCTTGATAAAATAAAAGAGCTATTTTGGTTTTGTACTCCAATTCTAATGAGAAAACCATAATGTCCTCTATTTCGTTTGAAGTATTACAATTGTAATATATTAGCATTTGGAACCTGAAAATGTTATGTGTCACCTCCAATTCGTATATAATTTTTAATCAATTCCAATGGTTTTCATGCTAGAAGCCTAAAAATCTAAAACTATCTTAAGATAAATAGTTACTACATTCATAATTTCATATTGGCAAAATAGAGTCACGAAAATCTAATTTTCATCAGTTAAAATATCAAATTAGAAACATTACAATGGTTGTTTTTTATGATATTATAATTTATGGATATTTACAAGTAAATTTTTTCTGTGGAAATCTTGTATAGATAGTTTTGTTAGAGTGTAGCTTGGATATATAGACCCAAAAATGAACAATATCTCTAAATATTTGAGATAGAGATCGTGTATAATTACACTAAGAATTTGAACCCTTTTCCACATGAGTGAAGGGGATGTTTACCAACCAATCTATGAAGGGTTTCCAAAAACATTAAAATGCTTTAATTATTTAAATTCAAAATAAGTCATGGGTTTTACATTCTTCCTCACAGTGTTGTGTTTCAAGATATAATAATCAATACTCGTGACAATATCCTAATGTTAGTAATTGATTTAAAGAAAATTCCATTCAATGGTTGTGGTTATGAGATTTGATATAATTCTAACAATATTACTAATGCAATACCAATTATATCAATTTGCATGTCAATGTTCACATATATCTTTGTACATTAGTATTTTAAATAACTTTAACATATGAGTAGCACTAGACATCTTAATATTTGAGTTTTAATTTAATACTCAATTTTTGTGTCATTTATTTATTTGACTGTAAATAAATAAATTTATAAATTATGAAATTCATCGTTAAAGAGATACTTGCAAACAATATTGGGCATAAATGTTAGGATTCCTAAATCCTAACATTATTGATTAACATATCATTAAAATAATTAGTAGTTTGATTATTTTGCATAAGATAGTTTCGTAATTCCAATTGAAATGATGCAAATATACGCTGGTCTATACATCACGGGATCGTACTTTCAAAGGGTGTTTCCGTAATTTAGAAAGAGCTAGGCACCCGTTTGATACAAACAGACAATCTACGACCTTAATACGATCACGAGTCTCCACCCAATGTGTACGTGTGTATGGACCACAGTATACGCGTATGCGACGTCGTGCGAACTAGTTTTTTGATTCCAGTCGCTTAAATTAATTAATTAATTAATTAATTAAAATGAATTAAGAAAAATCAAGCGATTTGAATAAATAAAATAAATTAAAACATTTCCGTTTTGCTCAAAATCCAGCTCCGCTACTAAAAACCACACCAACTAACCTCCCCACTCTCTATCGCTAGACTTTCTCTCTGTGAAAGAGAGTTTCTGATTCTTCGTTATAAGCTGCAGAGCCTCAGATCTGAAGCTGATGCTCTCGCAGAAACTGAAAGTCAGTCTGGCTTTGAATTTCGAGCTCTGAATTGTGACGGTACTTTCTCTTCAACTAATTGACGTCCGTTTGGTTTCCGATAAAATGTGGCCAGAGAGAGAGAATGAATTATCAAATTTTGACTGTATTTAGTAGAGCCTAGAGTTTTTTAATACCTTTGGTTTCTTAAATATTGGTAGCGTTCGACTTTCAGTGTCAGTTTGAGTGGAATTGCTAAATTTTGATAAATTTGGGTTCTTGATGCTGCCACTAATGAGATTTTTATTGTTTTGTGTGGTAGTTTTTTTTTTTTAAGTTCATATAAATAGTCGGTAGCTGTAATGCTGAGAGTTGTTCTTCTAAAGTTCTTTGATATTAAAACTGAACTCATGCTAAGGAAATGTGACGCACAATTTCATATTCAACTATTTTTATTCTATTTATTTTGACACCGAACAGCACATTAGCATACAGTGATGATAAATTTTCTGGGATAATATTGCATAATTAACCGAAAGAGCTGGAGATTTTGATAGGATAACATATGTAGGATTCTTCCATGTTTAGCAGCAGGGCAAACTGCAGTGAAGAGGAAAAAAAAATCAGTCTTATTTTATTGATTTTCTAATTTTAAGTTCTGTTGTCAATGATTCTCTGTTTCCTATATTGTGCCGGGGAAAATTTTGGTTGTGTCAGTCTATTAATTAAATGATTTTTTGATGTGATTGCGGGGAAGCATATAGAGATTAAACTCCTTCATGTTGTAGATTCTTGACTCTCAACTCCAACTTCTATTTGTAGAAAGTAAGAGTGTATTCATTAGTTCATGGCAAAATCGTGGCAACATTATTCTGCCCAAGATGCATCATCATCACCTACTGGTGGAAGGTCAAGGGAGTGGGAGGGTCCATCAAGATGGACTGAGTACTTGGGTCCTGACATGAGTTCCCCTGTGTCATTGAGGTCCTCTAGAAATGCTAGTTTTGATGGAAAGGTCCAGGGTTATGGTGGGTCCCATAAAGGTTTGAACATGCAGTGGGTTGTTCAACTTATTGAAGTTGCTGATGGACTAATGGCCAAGATGTATAGATTAAATCAAATATTGGATTACCCAGATCCAGTGGGTCATGTGTTTTCTGAAGCATTCTGGAAATCGGGTGTGTTCCCAAACCATCCGAGGATATGTTTGCTGTTATCAAAAAAGTTTCCAGAGCACTTTAGCAAGTTGCAACTTGAACGTGTAAGGATGGACCTGTGTGTGTTAAAATTTTCAGGTTTTATTTTAGTTGGTTAATGAATAGAGGATTAGGTAATTTTACTATTTGTATAATTACTGATGCAGGTTGATAAACCTTCTTTGGATGCTTTGCATGACAGTGCAGAAGTTCATCTGCAGAGCTTGGAACCATGGGTTCAGGTATGTACCCCCTTTGTGAAAATGTTATGCATTTCTTGCATAAACACTAAGACAATCAAAAGGAAAAATGTTGAAAGCCATCGATGAATGTATCAAATTTGTTGTTTTCCCGCTATTATTGCTAGATTTGATGACTCAAGCAAGAATTTATTACTGGGAAGCTATTAGGCTGCTGCCTCAACTTTGTGCAATGAAAATGCTTGTTAGACTTATATTCACGTTTGATAATGACATAAAAATTGCAAACATTCTGACTTTTTATTTTTATTTTAATGAATATATATATATATATATTTTGCATTGCAACTCGGTTATTGGTAAAATCATGTCTCTTCTGTGTGGATCAGCTGCTTCTTGACTTGATGGCATTTCGGGAACAAGCACTGCGACTTATATTGGATCTAAGTAGTACGGTTATTACCTTGTTGGTGAGTTCAAAATTGATTCTCTTGGATAAGCATGTATGTATATATATATATATATATATTGTTTTTGTTGTTGTTACAAGGACATTGGTTTGGGTTTTGATATATTGCTCGAAACAAGGTGTCAAAGCACGATCTTAGAAATAAAGAAAATGTTACTAGTACTTTCTTATAAATATCTCTGTTGTACCCATGTTTATTTGTGTCAATGCATGTAAAAGTGTTCAATGGTACATTCTTGTTCTTTAGATGTGGGTAACATGATTCGTGAATTTCTTCATTATAACTCTGATAACTTGGCACAGTATTTTGCAGCCCCATCAGAACTCACTTATACTACATGCATTTATGGATCTGTTCTGCTCCTTCGTCCGGGTTAACCTTTTCTCTGAGAAGGCAAGTCAACTTTCATAAATGTTTAGTCAGTCAATGTTATGGGAATTTTTTTCCCCCCAAACTATTCATTTCTATGTAATCACTTTTTTCTGTTTTATGTATATGTATTTGAGTTTTTCTGTTACAATGCAATTGATGCTTTCATATCAGATGCCAAGGAAGATGCTGCTGCAAATGTATAACCTTTTGCATGCCATGTCAAGAAATGACCGAGACTTTGATTATTATCATCGGTAAGAATTGTCCTTTTTTTTTTCAAATTTCTGTCTTAATATTTGTTGTTTTACCTGATGTGCTAGGATCTGTCCTGGCTACCTTCCTTTTGACTATACCATTTTGCAAATAAGCATAATTCAGTTTCATGAACTGTGTATTTCTGTCCTTGAGTATTTGTGAATTTTCTTGAAATGCTTGAAGTTTCGTTTCTCTTGTTAATTTGCTGGTCAAAGCTGGTTTTATCCACTTTGCTGCTGCATTAGGAAACCGGATGAAGTTTGAAGTTGATTCTTGAAATTAAACATGTTTTAAGTAGCTCGATAGTTGTTCTTTGCTAAGTTAAAAGAAAGGACGTCTCAACATAATTTTTTTTTTTCTTGTTTTTCTGTCCATCAATGAGATCTTCAATAAGCCAATTCTCAACTTTCCAGTTTCAAATAATCTTTTTCTGCTTCCTAAGAAAAATATCTATATGTGAAGAATGAATTAAAGTTTGTTCTTTTCTTGATTCCTTCAGTATGCATGCATGAAAACATCAATGATTCAATTTATCTTTTTGTGAAAAGATGATATTGATGCTCCTGCTACCTCTTATATTAATTGAAATTTGTTATAAAAGCTTATTTATTTATTTACTTTTATTTGGAAGTGACAGCTTATATTTTTCTCACGAGCAGTAGAATAATTTCAACAACTTCCCGACAAGGCATTATCTGTTCAATCACTGTTTAGAATTTCTTTAGAGGAAAGCTTTAGTCCTCCCAGGAAAGAAATGATTTGACAGTTTTTTGTTGAGATTTAGGAATCACAACATTTCCGAGGACTTCTCTCTCTTTGCACTCATGCACTTGTTCTTGGTTCCTTCTTCTCAATTCCAGTTCACCCGATGTTACCTAAGGTCTCTTCAGGTGGCTTCCAATTGTGATTTAAAATAACCTCGATTGACTGACCCGTCGGCTTTTCTTGAAGTGTTACAGAGACATCCATGGATTCTAGAATAGACTCCTTTATCCTTGGTCCAGGCCTGCTTGATGTAAGCCAGACTTGAGTCTATCTTGATATTGGTAGCCAAACCAGACTTGCTTCGATCATGGTTGACCACGCTGTGTATTATTTATAATATTTTCTTTTTGAACCATAGATGGGTCCTTTTAGTGCAAATAAATCATAGTTGCACTATCCAGTTACTCGATCTAGTACCTGGTAACGTGGTTGAGTTGTGCTTTAGTTTTTCTTTTTCTCCCTTATAATTATTCTTCTTGCTTATTTCATGTCCTATTTGCATGTCTGTCCTTGAATTTTCAGGTTGGTTCAATTCATAGATTCTTATGATCCACCATTGAAAGGGTTACAAGAAGACCTAAATTTTGTCAGTCCACGTATCGGAGAGGTAGTTTGCATCCCTTTTCTTGCAGTGCTGTTGTTATGACGTAGATTAGTGCCTGAAATTACCATCCTCAATATCTTTTTGATATTCTGCCTTTGGTTTCTGTTTTCGAGCTATGCTCAGCGGATTTACTGCTCATCTCTCTGTATTTTTGAGCTATGTTAGTCAACTTTGACCAGTATGGTATCTCATACGACCTCAAAGTTATATGATTCTTCCGTTTGTATTCATGTTTAAGTGTTTAATATTATTGAAATTTTATTTTTTATTTCCAGGTATTGGAGGCTGTCGGTCCTATTATTTTTTTATCTACAGATACAAGGAAGCTGAGAAATGAGGGATTTTTGAGTCCATATCATCCTCGGTATCCGGACATACTCACAAATTCTGCTCATCCCATGGTACATGCTGTTGTTTAGGATGATTCTGAGATTCATTCTTGCTTTCAGCTTGCTACTGTTTCTCTACTTGACTTATCTTGTTCACTATTAACCACTTTGGGAATTTACACCTTGCAGAGAGCCCAAGATCTAGCGAATGTCACTTCTTATCGGGAGTGGGTGCTACTTGGTTATCTTGTTTGCCCTGATGAGCTGCTCCGTGTCACTAGCATTGATATTGCTCTGGTAACATTCCCCCAATTTTTTTTTAAATAAATTTTCTTCTCTTGTTATGCAATAAAGTATCTGATCAAATTGAATCTGTGCTGGCAGGATGAAGCTATATGCATTTACTGATTACCAATCCTGTGAAATTTGACACATTACTGACATGAAGTGCATACAATGAATTCTGGGAGAGAGATTGCTCTATTTTCTTCAAATTAAAATTATAAGGCATTGAATATGTAAATTTTTGCTTGGTGTTCTTATAATCAATATGAGAGCTTGACGAAAGTGTTGTGAATGCATTGCAATAAGGTGTTTGACATGAAATCTTCAAAAACTCTATAACATAGGCTACCACATATGCTGCATATGTATATAAACAGAGTGAATTGGATCCTGCTTTTTTTTTATTTATTTCTTTTTAATTTTTAGATGCCCATGTCAATCTGTATTAGTATACGTCCCACGTACATTGGTGTGACTTGGTAAGCCTTGCTAGTGGTTTTGTATTATTTCTTTTCTTCAGTTCAATTAAGCTAAATATTAGAATGCGGCACTGTTTAACAAGTTGCTTATTGAATGGATTGTATATGCTTAGCAAAGCTCCTGAATGGATTGTATATGTTTGCTTCTTTATTTATTTCAGCACCATTTACTTGCAAATCAGTTCTTGATGTTCCAGCTTTTCTTTTAGATGTGATGCTACTTCACTGATTCTGCTGTGCTGGTTTTTTCTCTGACTTACTCATCCTTTTTCATGGCTTATAGGTTGTACTGAAGGAAAATTTAGTTCTTTCATTATTCAGAGATGAGGTGAGTATGGTCGCCTGTTCTTGAAATGGAAATTCTTTTTTCTAGTAGCTTATTGTTGTTGCGACTTTGTACACACAGTATATACTGTTGCATGAGGATTATCAGTTATATGTTTTACCACGGATATTGGAATCGAAAAAGATGGCAAAATCTGGACGTACTAAGCAGAAGGAAGCAGATTTGGAATATAGTGTGGCAAAGCAGGTTGAGAAGATGATAAGGTATAACAAAGCTTTAAAACATGAGCTAACTTCTTTTTATAATTTCTTTCTCTTTGCAACACTTCTGTGAAATCAAATAATAAATTACTGTGTTATAAGGAACTGCTTGTGTAAGAGGAATTTACAAGAATCCTAGAAAAATGGGAAAGGGTGTTGGCTTAAATCTGTGTTTTTGAGTTTTGATTTTTTTTTTTTTTGGGTGAGATCTTATAGTCTTATAGATCCTATACTAATTATAAAATCTGATCAGTATTCTATTGTATAGATCTTTTTGTGATCTTAAGGGGTCCTTTTTTGTGGACACCTTTTTCACTTTTTGTACATGTGTTTCTTATTAATACAAGTTTCTTTCTTTCCTATTAAAAAAAAATAATAACAAGAAAAATGAAAAAATTTCCATGCATCATATGGGGATAGACTTGATATCTGAGTCAGATAAACTGACAATGGTTTGACACGTATTCACTGATTGCAACTGGATTGCAGAATTACTTCTAAATTTCACCTATAAGGAACTTCATCCCCGCCTTTCATTGAAAGTGATCATTTTTTAGGAGATTCTGAAAGTTTTGGAAGGTTTCAGAAAAATATTTGTCTTCTGATGTGAATGCTTTTGAAGTGGTGCTTTGACTGGCAAAAATTTTATGGCTATCTAGAGTTGTCAGTAATTTACTTGGTGCATTTGCTTGTCTGCTTGCATCCTATCTTTAGATAGTCTCACTGATGTTGGGAATTGTCTGGTTCCCTTTGTTCATTGTTTAGCTGGTCTCTGGAGTACTTTATATTTCTGGACACATCAACATTGTGTATGAGATGTTCAAGTGATTCATTATTGCAGTGAGGTTCATGAGCAAGCAATTTTATCATGTGACGTGATACACCGGGAGAGGAGAATATTATTGAAGCAAGAAATTGGAAGAATGGTGCTCTTTTTTACTGATCAGCCAAGTTTATTAGCTCCAAACATTCAGGTAATACTGTTGTTGGATTTGTTTTAGACTTATTGATTTGTGCTATTTTGACCCAGGAAAGAAAAAATGAAAACGAAAATTACCTGCATTTTCTTAATCTTTATGTATAAATACTTAGATGCCTGATATGATCTTATACGTTTTATTCTTATGGACAAAGGTTGATTTTGCAAAACTGATGGTAGCTATGCTTTTAACATATTTCAATTTTTATTAGAAAATGAGAAAGAAGTGCAAAAAATTGATAGATTTTTAATATTTCTTCCTCTCAATGGATTTGTAATTTAATAGAAATCAAATTTGCACATGTTCAAGCATAATCAATTCTGTAATACTCCTTGAAAAAATGTCTTTTCTAAAAATTTGGTGTTTTTCTGTAGATGGTGTTCTCTGCCTTGGCACTGGCCCAAAATGAGGTGATCTGGTATTTTCAACATGTTGGAGTTGCATCATCAAAATCCAAAACTACTCGAACGGTAGCAGTGGACATAGTAAGTTAATTTTTCCCTGGTATTACAGGTGTTTCTTACCATGAAATTCCTCTGTAATTAGCCCTACCAGCCAGTGCTGTGCTTAATTTGATTTTGGTTGCAGGATCCAAATGATCCAACTATTGGGTTCTTGTTAGATGGAATGGACCGCCTATGCTGCCTCGTACGCAAGTATATTGCAGGTTACACGAGTGATTCATAGACCAATTTTTCACAAATATAATTTTCATTTGTACATTATATGCGTAATTGTGACTTTGAAATCCTTGAACAACTTGAGTGAAAGAATATGAACTTGTGAAAAGCAGTAAAATGCATTCTATTATAGCAAATAATTTCTTTGCATTTGCAAGCAATTTGGTGATTAGTTCGTGCTGTTTTCTAGAAATGGATAGAGAGACTTTTCATCATTTAGTTCTTGATTGCAAGGTTGTGGTGGTGATCTTGGTATATATTTTGAATTTTATGAAATAAGGATCATTTTCTTCATTATGTTGTGGGCTTTGTTTTCTGGCGAATACAATGATGTTTCATTCATTTTTGTTAACAACTTGTTGATTCTTGGCATTTTGCAATCTTGATTTTGTAATATTTGCTTTTGGTAGGATATTTTAGAAACAAATTAAGTAGATTGAATACATAAAAATTTTGCAAAAGGCAAAAAAGATGTCCATTAGCCCCAAAAACAGCTAAGAATTTATAAATAAGAGAGTATCTCCTAACAGAAAGTTTCTATCTTGTAAGGGCGAAAACAGTAACTTTTATAACAAAAGTATTTCATTAATTTAGTTTTTCTTGTTTGTTGGGGAAAAGGAAAAAAGCTTGTGTGATGTGCACAATTCTTCTTTCCCTTTTTCAAAAGAGAGGGGTGTCTAGGAGGAATAGGGAAAGAAGGCTTGGAGGACACTTTGTTATGCCTGTTAACTACTTTGTTTGAGAGGAACTGTACTGCCTTCATGGTTGTTGAACATTATTGAGCTGCAACACGCTTTGCATTTTTGTCTGTAAGTGCACTGAAAGGTTCCTCAGTTGTATCGATGAGCTAGATTTTGAAACTTTTTTTTTTCTTTTGGTTTTTAAATGCAGCTATCCGAGGTTATGCATTATCATATCTTTCTTCATGCGCTGGTAGAATCCGGTTTTTGTTGGGAACTGCAGGAATGGTGGCCCTTGATCTTGATGCAACGTTGAAAGGACTTTTTCAACGGATAGTTCAGCACCTTGAAAACATACCAAAACCACAGGGTGAAAACATATCTGCCATCACATGCGATCTATCCGTAAGAGATCTTTGCAAACCATTTTGGCATTTTCTATTTGATCAGGATGAAGGACTTACAGTGGCTTCTGAAAACCACATGACTTTCTTTGAGCTATGATTATTCACCTCTATGAATATTTCTTATTCTTGATATAACTATTGAGTCACTCTTGCATAGCAGAAAAATGTTGCTGGTTGCTTTCCAAAGCTAAAGTCTTATCATATTCTAGCTAGTTGGTTACACAGTGACACGAAATTAACAATGCATAACTTTCTTGATTTTTCAGATACCTTTGGAGATTCTTAATTGTTAATTGAGAACCTTAGAGGAAGTATTTTTGTTGATCATTTGCGTCTGTGTGTACTCTTGTTTGCTTTCGCATCTTAATGCTAGTGGTTTCACTTATTTCTGTTTATCACATAATTGATGCCTTTGTTTGCTGAAACTTGAATAAAATTTGGGTTGCACTATTTGTTTGTACATCTTTTGTCTCTGCATGCGGTACACTTGTTTGAAACCTGTTTCACTGAATCCAATATAAAATGAGTTTATATTTTTAAAATGGGTTTTAGCATGTCATTCTTTCTGGTAATGTATAAATCGGAAATGAAAGGCTTTGGAATTTTTTTTACTTATTAACATGCAGTGTTTGTTTGTTCTGTTAATTCTTGTGTACCATGATCAAACTACGGGGTATAATCCATCTATACTATTTTGGAACATAGATTATACTGCTGTGTGGCTTTCTATTAGTTGGCTTAAGTTAATAATCTTATTCGGTGATAGAAACACATCATTATCTACTACTAGGTTTTCTTTTCTAAATGTTATCTTAAATGTTCAGTTAAACTACTGTGAACTGATAATTTCTTTTTGCCATTGTTATTTTTGTTTTACCATGATTATAGTTTTTGGGTGAAATGGGTTTCTTTACAATTCTTTTACTTGATAGATGGTAATTTCTGATTGTCAATCAGGATTTCCGCAAGGATTGGTTATCAATATTGATGATTGTCACATCTTCTCGGTCATCTATAAACATTAGACATTTGGAGAAGGCTACTGTTTCTACAGGAAAGGAGGGATTGCTATCAGAAGGAAATGCTGCGTACAATTGGTCCAGGTATTCTCCAGGACTTCTATTTTTGTTGTGATTCTTATCGAGTTTTCATCCTTATTAGTGAATTACCTTCGCTGCTAAACTCGATTTGCAATAAGAAAGGATTGTCTTCTGAAATGTATCTCTCTGTATTAAACGACGCGTTGAATTTCGTTTAATACAGATGTGTTGATGAACTGGAGTCTCAGTTATCAAAGCATGGAAGTCTCAAAAAGCTGTATTTCTACCACCAGCACCTTACAGCAGTATGTTATTACTTAAGAATTTAAATACTGATTTACTTGGAACAATTAGACTGGAAATGTAATTTTGATTTGACTTCACTCTTGTTACAGGTTTTTAGGAACACTATGTTTGGACCAGAAGGACGTCCTCAGCATTGTTGTGCATGGCTTGGTGTGGCTAGTAGTTTCCCTGAGTGTGCTTCTCCAATTATACCTGAAGAGGTAATCCAACTGCCTTCACAGAATCCTCCTCTCTGCTGAATCCTGCTGGCATCCTTAAATTGTTGTACTTTTCCATACTGAAAACCATACAGTTTTAGGAATATAACTCTTGTGTCATAGATGGTAAAAATTCCATCGATCAATGCTCCCAGAACTGATGTTTCATTACTGCAACAAACTACGGTTAATATGCTCAAAGTGTTACTTACAATTGAAAAAACCTTTATGAGATTGAAGAATCAAGAGCATGATAGGCAAAACAAGTATGTGCATCTTATAAAGCCCAAACTGCTCAGCATGCTTTTTCTTGTTTTTGTTTTCACTTTTATAAATTTTGCAACCTCCAACCAAAAATACAAAAAAAGTTTTCAGCATTCATCCTTTTGATTTTTAATTTCCATTTAGATACCTTCTGATTTCTGTTTTTTATAGAGCCATACGTTTGAATCTTTTAGTTATATTGAATGACACTTCTTGTGAATGAAATTCATTTTGCATCTAGGTTCAATGACTTTATAATTCTCAGCATTTGGATAATAGAAGTCTTGTTGCATTGTGTGATTTTATTAGTTTCCAGAAGGCTTAAAGGATGAAAATGGTCATTGACTTACCTTCCTGAAAAGTATTTTGTTTATGGATCTCATGTTTTCTATTCAAGTCTGAAACGGAATTAGATTTTTTTTTTCTCCCTTGAATTATAGTGAAATATGGATAACACATGAATTCAGCCACAGTTGAAATTTTGAAATCTGAAAATTGTGATCATATATATCTTTTTTATTTTCTTCATAATCTCAGCCATTGGCTCGTCTATCCCGTAATGCATAAATTGCTGGAATGATTATTGTCTATCATTAACATGTTACACAAAGCTATTTTTGAACTCATGTAAATAAAAAGGAATGGAATGACTAAGACTGTACTTTTTATGTTACTGCCTGCAGGTAACAAAAATTGGGCGAGATGCAGTTCTTTATGTTGAGTCTCTTATTGAATCTATCATGGGAGGATTGGAAGGGTTGATCAACATTCTAGATTCTGAAGGAGGATTTGGTGCTCTGGAGATTCAGGTTCATTTTCTTCATTTATGTTATGGCATGAGAAAATCCTTGGTTGTAATATGTTTCGCTAAACTAATTCTGAGCAAATTCTCAGCTTCTCCCAGAGCAGGCTGCATTTTATCTCAACAATGCTTCAAGAGTTTCAGTTCCTTCAGCAAAATCTCCAAAAGTAGCAGCTGGTTTTCCATTGCCTGGTCATGAGAGCTATCCTGAAAATAATAATTCTATTAAAATGTAAGGCACTTTTGATCAAGGCAAGGAATCTTTTTCTTCTGGAGGAACCTGCAATTTGCTGAGGGCCTCTTAACCATTTTGTTTCTGGCAGGTTAGAAGCTGCAATGCAAAGGTTGACCAACCTATGTTCAGTTTTGAATGATATGGAACCAATATGTGTTCTTAACCACGTCTTCGTTCTGAGAGAGGTGAGTTTCTATTCCACATACCCATCCTTTTTCCTTTTGTGGTAGCAGAATTGGATGTACGCGTACCTTCTATGCTTTTCATTTTCTTTGTGCTTGCATAATGATGATAACGACTGGTTTGCTTACCTCTTTTCTTTAATAGACAGTTTTTTTTTTATTTGTCCCTTCTCTTTTATTATATAGTTCTTTTGTCAATTAACCTTCTGTCAAATTTAATCTTCTTTCTTTTTCAGACCTCATTAATAAGCTTTACAGTGCCTGCCGTTTTTCCAGTCACTTAAAGAGAGACTGAGTTTCTTGTCAGTTCATTGTCCTCTAGTTTTTTATTTTTTATTTTTTTTTGGGTCACCGTGAATATTCAGATCATTATGATAATCATGTCAAGTTACATCAGCAGGTGCATCTTGAACATCATAATGGCAAGTTATATCAAGAGTCTGATTCTACTGTTTTTTTATTTTCTCTGTTATTTTACATTGTCCCTTAGGCATGCTTCGATTATGCTAATTTTACATTAGTACATACAGAAATAACCAAGTATTTGAATCACATATGTTTGAAGTTGGTTGTTTTATTTCATTATCTTTTTGGGGAGAAAAAAGACCAGAGAAATAATAGTGCATACTTGTGGCAAGCTTTCAAAGTGCAATTCTAAAGCGAGTAATACTTTCAAGCTATAATTAAATTAAAAAAAAAACGAAGGTAAAAATAATATGTATCTTCTAGCTATCAAGTTTTTGAATTGGATTGAAATTCAAAATGAGACCTATGTTATTAGCAGGCTTTTCCCTGAGCAGATATTTATTTATAAATTCTGTCTTGGAGGTCCTGAAATGACCAAATTGAATATGCTAGTCCAATGTTCATGTATCTTTATTTCCAAATGATTTTTCATTTGTGCATACCGTGGTGTATGAAATCTGATCACATCATTGTCATTATTCATTATAATATTCTGCTAGTATATGAGGGAATGCATCCTTGGAAATTTCAAGAGGAGATTGCTTGCTGCACTGAAAACTGATAATGATCTTCAAAGGCCTTCTACCCTTGAGTCAATGATTCGCAGACATATGAGCATTGTCCACCTGGCAGAGCAACATATTAGCATGGACCTAACACAGGGTATTCGAGAAGTTTTACTCTCAGAGGCATTCACATGCCCAGTTACATCTCTGCATTTGTTTGATAAACCAGCCGAGCAACTAGCTGGAACAGCCACTGAAGTTGTGTGTAACTGGTACATGGAAAATATTGTCAAGGATATATCTGGTGCTGGAATCCTGTTTACACCTATCCATAAATGCTTCAAAAGCACTAGGCCTGTTGGTGGATATTTTGCTGAGTCGGTCACAGATCTAAGAGAGCTGCAGGCATTTGTTCGTCTCTTTGGTTGCTACGGAGTGGACAGACTGGACAGAATGATGAAAGATCACACAGCCGCTCTCTTGAATTGCATTGACACATCATTACGGTCAAACCGTGAGGTATTAGAGGCAATTGCTGGCAGCATGCATTCAGGTGACAGAATAGAAAGAGAGGCATGTTTGAAGCAGATTGTGGATTTGGACACGTTAATTGGATTCTGTATTGAAGCAGGGCAGGCATTGGCTTTTGATAACCTTCTTGCTGAAGCAGCTGGAGCCATTCTTGAAGAAGGTGCCCCGTTAATACACTCGTTACTAGCCGGGGTAGTTAAGCATATACCTCAAGGAATACCTGAAAAGAAGGAAATCAGGAGGATGAAAGGGGTGGCTAACAGTGTTGGTGTGGTTGTCGATCATGATTCTGAGTGGGTAAGATCAATTTTGGAAGAGGTTGGAGGTGCAAATGATGATTCATGGAGCTTGTTGCCTTACCTATTTGCAATCTTCATAACGTCCAACATTTGGAACACTACTGGCTTCAATGTTGAGACTGGGGGCTTCAACAACAATATCCATTGCTTGGCAAGGTGAGGTTTTATTTTTTCCAACATGTACTTGAAAATCAATAAACTATAGTGCCTGAATGCTAATTATCCAAGCCCCTTGACTGTTGACCAGCCATTACATCCAATTGTCAGTTTGATGGGTTTTTAACGCACTGAATAATGATTTCATATTCTTAGTCAGATATTTTCATTTGGGTTTTACATGTGAAATAGCAGCACCATATATTAGCACATTTTATTGTTCTGATGATCTACAACTCTTTATCATGCTTGTTGTCATTGAGCATCTATGGTTTTCGCATCCACTATGAAGGAAATCATTAGGTCTCAAAAATTAATAAATCTTTTTTTGTTCCACGATGGAAATGCTCTGGCAGATGCATTAGTGCTGTAATTGCAGGACGTGAATATGTTAAATTGCAACGTGAACATCAACAGAGGCAGTCTTTTTCAAATAGCCGTGACAGTGAGACTTTGGATTCTGAAATACAAAGCTGTGTTTCTGCAGAAGCCAGCATTAAATCTGCAATGCAGGTCTTTGTCAAATTTGCTGCTGGAGTAGTTCTAGATTCGTGGAATGAAGCTACAAGGTAAGATGGCTATGATATGCAGACATACATTTTTGTTCATATCTAATTTTGTGTGTGAGTTTTGTGTGTGGCAGGCATGCATGATTTCCTCATTCTGAGTTCTTTTCAAGTCCTTTTCAACAAATTTACCTAAAATCTATGGACACTGTTGATGAATCTCTGTATTTTGCAGATCTCATCTTGTCGCCAAGCTTATATTTCTGGACCAACTCTCTGAGATATCACCATTCCTTCCAAGAACTTCTCTTGAACCCTATGTTCCCTATGCCATTCTCCGTTCAATATACAGTCAATACTATTCAAATTCCCCGTCAATCCCACTTGCATTATTAAGTGCATCGCCGCACCATTCACCTGCCATATCATTAACACATGCATCTCCCGTATCGAGACAGCCCCGTGGAGATTCAACTCCTCAGAATAGTGCCTACAATTCGGGTTACTTTAGAGGATCATCATCCCTTAGTCAGGAACACCTCTATGAAACTGAGAGTGGAAATCTGAAGAGTGATAATAAACATAGGAATGTTCGCCGTTCTGGGCCACTGGATTACAGTTCAAGCCGGAAAGTTAAGTACGTTGAAGGTTCGACGTCAGGGAACACGGGTCCCAGTCCACTGCCTAGGTTTGCAGTGTCAAGGTCTGGCCCTATATCATACAAGTAGAACAATGCTGGCTGGGCATCCAAATTTTGGCTAAATTTATTTAGATGTGTACTTCACACCACACCCTCCATTTGGAACAGCTACGATCCTGTAAGTTAATGTCAATTATCTCGTTTATATTGAGGCTGTTCATCAGTAATTATGCCCAAGTTAAGCATATGAAATCAAAGCTCGTTAAAAGCATATGAAAGTTTGAGCTAAATTTCCTCGATGTCTGTTATGGCAATGGCTGGCATCGAGGAAATTTTGGAGAGGCACACACTTCTGGAAACTGGAAAATTTTCTCTCTAGTAGGAGAAAACGAACTTGTGGTGTACAAATAACGGCTAAAATAAAGAGAAAAATTGAACTGGGAAGTGGGAACGATTCATGCATAAAAGCAGACCATCTTTATTTTCCACATTTCATCGACTTTCTCCAACAGAAATGATTTGAAGATGCGGTGTCATTTTTTTGAAACGGACGACCCTATCCGTCACAAGACAAGTGATCCGTCCAAAGGGTAATATACAGATTTTGTAAGGACGAAAACTCTGGACACAACCTGAAGTTTCTTGCACAAAACTTGAAACTGGAAGTTGAAATTTAACTTGAAAACTAACGCAATTGAGAACTTAAACGTGAAGTGTCCAACACAATTGGAATATCCAGCACAAATTGTAAACTTCTAACAGCAAAATTTGAAGCATGATCTGTATGGTAGTGAATCCCCAGGTCCGTACATAGGTGGATGGATAAGAATAGAAATCTGTAGATCACCAACAACAATAGTTGATTTTTATTTGATACTCGCAAAGTAATAGCACATGTCATCATTAATAGATCTATACATCTGAGCAAGTTTCTTTATATATATTACTACAGCCTTTACAAATATATGTAGGTTAGTCCAATCCTTTGTAATAAGATCAAATACAGTAGCTGGTAGTTGGTGAAGCTGGAAGTTCACTGTGAAAAAGAACTTGCTGAAACTTAGCGTAGGTGATGCCTGCAAGATGAACATCAACTGTTATTACAGGTATATACTAGAGGAGTATAGACATTTCCGAGCAAAGCATACCTCAAAGTTTCTTTTGTTCCACGACGAACTTTACAACGGATTGTTGGAAGCCCAAGGCGCTGGTGAGCCTCATACCGGTGACACCCAGAAAAACCTAAAGAGGGAAAAAAAAGAAGGAAGGAACAATCAACGATCACCATCCTTGGAGAAAACATGAAAGATTATGATATTAGCTGTATGTAGTCTCTGGAGGAGTTCTTGTGCTTCTTTTACCTCTTTCCCTTTGTCCTTTGGTGACAACACTCACAAGAACCCAAAAGTTGAAAAGAAGACACATGAAGTAACTACTAACTAGAAAGACCATAAGCAGAAAGTCTAAATGAGCACATACCGTAGTAATTTCCATCAACCTCGATGACATCAATCTGCATCAATTTTTATATAACAAGTCGACACAAACAAGCAAAGGAAAGGGAAAGGAAAGAGTCAAATAACAGAGTTTAACCAAGCGATGAACTACTGGCATTTGCAGTAACAATGATGGTGGTGGCCGAAGATACTGTGGCACTGGTAGAGGTTAATTTTTGGTCTTGGTGTTGGCCCTACTAATGCCGCTAAAATGCCTAACATTTCTATCTACTACATTCTCTATGCCGAATTTTCTTTATTACTAACATAGGGATTTTGCTTAATAACATGAGTTTTTGGGTCCATGGTAATGGTGTCGGATCAATACCCAACATCTCATTCTGCCTCAAATCTCAATCAATTTCAAATCAATCTCGTTTTATTTTATTCGGTTATGGTCTAATGACATCGGAGTACTCGTTGCAAGTTAACACAATATTATATGCATGTTCTGAACATATTTTAGATTTCTTATTATTCTAAAATCATCAAAACGGAAATGTCGTTACTTCAGCTATATAAGTTAAAATAAACTTATAATTAAATTATCATCGGTAGACAGCACTTAGCTAAGCTGAATTTTTCGACCAAAATAATTAAATTTACCAAAAGGGGAGGGGGGGGGGGGGGTTCGTGCTTACGGGTACTTGAAGGCCAATTTGTTGAATGCTGTCCATGAGTTCCTTGACTTTGTTTTGATCATTAGCTCTGGTTCGCATCAATGGCCTCCTGATTTTATCAAGCGGAAGTTCCAGTATCACTGGCCCACTGCCCCTGCTTTCAGAGCTACCCGGAGGATTCCCATTTGAAGAAGCAGAAACGCAGAACCGCTTCAAGTTGAAGCTGTTTGTCTTTGGCAGTTGTACCACAAAATTTGCCATTTTTTTTGTCAAACTTTTTTAATTTCTCATCACCTGTCGTTTCTCTTTTCGTAGATAGACATGATGAGAGTCGAAAAAGGAGAATGTGATGATGATTGGACGCGATCAGGACCATCAAATATAACGTCTCCTTCTTTATTCATCACAACCGCCCAAAATTTAATTAAAAAAATAATAAATTAACATTATTAATATTATTGATAGAAAAATAAATAGATATTTGGCCGGCGGGCATATATAAAAAGGAGAAACTACTGACTCTGCACAGACCACCAAACTGTCATTGAGAGAAAATGGTATCAACCACATTAGCAGCGACCTCCTTCTCTCTACTTCGGTGATCTCTCTCTCATCACTCTCTCTGTGTATCATCATATCTATCTATTTATTGATTTTTTTTTGCATTATTATTATTATTATTATTGGTTAAAATTGAATTGGGTATTTTTGTTTCAACAGAAATTATAATGCAAATGTTCGAGCTTTTGCAGCAAATGTGAGAGCTCCACTGCAACACTCAACTAATTACAACTCTATTAACTTTCTCCTTCCTCTTCACTCTCGTAGGTACAAAATTTCTTTCTCTTTTTCTTTTTCTTTTTTAATTTTAAAACTCCGATCGATATATATAT
>MKYO02025993.1:259539-288257 GCA_002013955.2 Citrus medica | reverse complement strand
AAATCATTAGACAGTACCCTTTCCCTCCAGTTACAGTGATACAAATGACATGAGATGAGAGGCCTTTGGGGCCCGTCTAAACACACATGGAGGCTTTGGGCCGTGTGTTTGGGCGCTTTTGCCTTTTGGGGGCATATGCATGCAGTATGATTACAGTGATACAGATATGAGATATAGACAGACCTTGAAATACAGATGATACAGACATGAGATACAGACCGATATTGTGATACAGATGATATAGATGAGATACAGGCCTTTGGGGCCCGTCTGAGTACACACAGAGGCTTTGGGCCGTGTGCTTGGGCGCTTTTGTCCTTTGGGGACTAGATTATGCATGCAGAGATATGATGAGATATGAGATGGTATTTCCCTGTCTATCTGTGTAGCTCCGGGGCGTGACGTTACCCAGATAGTACGTCATTGCCCGTCCGTTGAGGTCCGGATATGACGAGATTATTTCCCTGGGTACTTGTTTGGTGATGATTTTCAGATTTGTGAATTCTATATGATATTGTCATATGATTTCTATAGTTGGAAATTTGATTTAAATGTTTAATGATTTATCACTAGTTTCTCGCTTATGGTTTAACGAAATCGTGTTTGGAAATGATATGATTATTTCTTTTAAATTAAGAATTAATTTTCAACCTACTATCCACTCACTGATCTCACTGAGTTTTAAACTCACCCCGCTTTTATTGTATTTTTCCCCCCCTCACCAGGAGGTTGCAGGTACACCAGACCGACCCAGCGACTGTATATATATTTTGAGTCTTGGCCACGTGATGGTGCTAGATTGTGTAAATGTTTTTGTTGGGACATTTTGGTCATCTTGTTCTTTTGGGATTGTATTTATAAAGACTCAGTATTTTGGTTGTGGATGTTGAGTACTGGAGTTTGTTGTATATGAGATTTGTTTTGGGAGTGTTATTTTCATATTTGTAGATTGGGAGTGTTATATATATAAAGGAGACTCTGCCGAATTTTCGGTAGACTCTTTATGAATAGATTTTCTAGTCCGTTTTGATGAGATTAAATAGACTCGCCTAGGGGTTTTCGGGGCGGGTCGTTTCATATTAGCTGCTGGGTTTCTGGCATTTTAGTATTAGCTGCTGGCATGTGGCTTGGGTTGTGGGTGGTATTTTCTGGCATATTGCTTCTAGTTTGTTTCTGGCATTTTGGTATTAGCTGCTGGCATGTGGCTTGGGTTGTGGGTGGTATTTTCTGGCATGTTGATTCTAGTTTGTTTCTGGCATTTTGGTATTAGCTGCTGGCATGTGGCTTGGGTTCTGGGTGGTATTTTCTGGCATGGTGCTTCTAGTTTGGAGATTAGCTGCTGGGTTTCTGGCATTTTGGATATTAGCTGCTGGCGTGTGGCTTGGGCTCTGGGTGATATTTTTTGGCATGTTGCTGGGTGGTTCAGGCAGTAATCATGCTGTAATTGCAATTAAAATTTGATTTGGGTAATTTCTTTGGCATTATTAACTATAATTGTTTCCGTTTTTGGGCAGTTTATTCCCAAGGGACTATTAACCACAAACAATGTCATCCGAGCTAAGTGAGAATCAAAGCTCATTGCAAATGTGTAATGGATGCGGTAATCAAATGGAGTTGTTAACGTCACGCATGTTGTGCAAATTTTATTGAACTCACAAGCGCACGAATCTATTGTAGTATAGATCAATGGTAACGAGTGTCGATCCCACGAGGAGGTGGATTTTAATTGTGTGTAGAATTAATTTTGTAAATGGGTGATTGGATTTTGTGGTGAAGGTGACTTAGATTATCCTAAAATTGGAATTGAAATGGCAAGAAGAAATTAAAGTGTATATCTATTAAATTGATGTACTTGGGTATCTGGATCCGTATCAACATGCATCATGGGCTAAATATTCCTTATTAATACCAATTAAATCATGAGGGGGGAATCCACACCTAATGAACCACGCTCTAATCAATATGGTGCTAAGGGCTTATCGTGCCAAATAATAATAACCTTGTACTAGGGGGCCGGTGAAACCAAGGCGGTACTAGACAAGATTAGTATTATTTGTCGACGAGAAGTCAAAACATCCACAAAAACTAGAGGGGAAGAGAAAATAAATTTACCAAATAAAGCCCATGACACATGTTGAGACTTCACCTTCAACCCAAGCTTGAAAGAAAATTAGCTACTCATAATTGAACTAGGGGCAAAATGGAAATTTATTAAAATACGAAGAAAATACAAGATGGAGAGGGAATTACAGAAAATAGAGTCCAAAAATGGATTAATGGATATCAAATTAGGGGGGGAGGCCCCCTTTTTATAGATACATTGAGTAAATCGTGGCCATCGGATTAAAAACAGTTTGGACGCTCAGGATTGCGCCACGTCATCAGTCAACAGTCCGCGTGAACAGTACACGGTTTGACCACGTGGATGAACAGTAACACGGTTTGACCCGGGTGAACAGTGACGCGGTTTGGTTGAAAATAATCCTGTGTGTTGCATGTACCGTACATGAGATTTTTGATCCACTGATATGCTGCCACGTCATCGATCAACAGTGCATAAGAATTTTAGTCCAACAGGATCGTGACACCTCATCAGTCAATGCCACATCATCGGTCAATGCCACGTCATCGATCCGTCTATGTGAACAGTGCCGTGAACAGTAACATAGACAGTACCCGTACATGTGAATAGTACCGTATATGTGAACAATACTATTTTTCCTTTTATACTTCTCTTAAGGTTTTCGACCGTCCTGAGTTCAAAAATGATGTCCGTTTTTCCATCTGATCTCTCGTTTATTGTGAAATGACCGTGATACCCCTAAAATACATAAAATACTTAATTAAAATAAAACACACGTAATTAAATTACAAGAAGCTTAAATACATAAAAGTAAGGGTTGTTAGTAAGACATGAAATGTAAAATGACGATTTTCTCCTTTATAAATATGCATTTTCTAACACTCAACAACGCACAACAAAAAATCCAAATCGGAAATTTTGGATTTGTAGAAGATGTAAGAACTTTCAATGGGCAGAAGATCGTAAACCTACCGAAGAGAAAATAGACTTGTTAGCGGACAAAATTAGGAAGTTAGGCTTACAGTTCGAGTGTTTGTCCGTTAAATTTCAATTATTGCATAAAGAACTTGAGCATATGCAAGAATGTGAAGTGCAGAGGCGATTATTGGACGACGAACTTCGAAAAAGAGAGGCACCACGATATGATTTTATTAAAATACTGATGATTGTTGTATTATGTTTTCTCTTAAAGTATTGTTTTTAAGTTGTTTCAAGTTAAAGACTTGTAGACATATGTAATAGCATTTTCATGTTAAATATAAGTTTCCGAGTAGTTTGACTCTCTGAATTTAATTCATAGTATTATAAAATTATAATTTGGCCCTAAAAATTATTCTCAAAATTATACTATGGCCCAAATCATTATAATATTTTCCAAATTAATCAAATTCTAAACTTTTGAAAATAAACTTATTAATTCATAGTATTATAAAATTATAATTTGGCCCCAAAAATTATTCTCAAAATTATACTATGGCCCAAATCATTATAATATTTTCCAAATTAATCTATTTCTAGAATTTTAAAAATAGACTTATGAACTCCATAATTTAAAAAGTGTCGAAATACACATACACCAAATTACATTAGTTCATTAGTTGAATAATACATAAAACATAAGCATAAGCTAACTTCGATTACATGCTTGGTTCATTAGTTGAAAACTCCCCTTGATTGGCCTCCTCGAAATTTTGTTGCGGTGCATGCTGCAAGTGTACATGATGAGCTGGACCGTAATTCATCCAATACTGATAGTAAGGGGGGAAAAATGCATGTTGTGGGTGTGGTTGCTGTTGTACCAAAAAAAAAAAGTTAAACGCAAATTATCAAACATATGACAATGAAAGGAAATAGCAAATAAAAAAATATTACCATAGCCATATTGCTCTCTTGTGTTGGGATTGTAATGGCCACCTGAGAAGATAAATTATGTATCTCCGCGTCCTAGGAGTAAATATTAAATTAATTTAAAATGAATGTATTAAATTAATCTAAAGTATATACAAATACCTATATAGTTGTGTTTATCGAAACGTTGTTCGATTCTGTTTTGGCCGCTTAAATTGCTTTTGCTTTCTTTGACTAGGTGGACGACCTTTACGCCGACTTACCACTGGATCTTGTATGTTACTACTGGATCCACCATCAATGGTTGTATCGTCGCCGTCATATCGAACATTTAGAGAAACATCCTTCATAGTTTTCTCAATCCAACCCATAATGTTTTTATGGCTTTCTTCATTTTTGGAAGCCTCCACAGCAACATCATAAAAAGCAGTGCATTCCTCTCTATATCGCTGATGTTCAATGCTCGAACTCCGTGCATCATAACTGACTTTGACTTTACTAGAGAACCTCCGTACATCTTTCATCCATCTTCGTAAGAAATACTTTTCAAGCAGTAATTGCACATGGTTACGTGACAACACTGCGATAGCGTGTTTGCAAAGAATGCCCTTGTATTCAAACATTGAGCACACACAAAGAATTTCACCTTCATCTTTTTCAAAAATGACTTTAAAAGTTTTTTCTCTACTCTTTTCATCGTTTTCAATAACTTCATATTCTGACCCCCCACAACTAAAAACCTCACAATATATCTTATTCACCAACTCCTGCTAAAATTCCTGAAACTTGAAAATAGTGTACACTTCTTCAACTTACTTTTCCATGGCAAAACTGGTACGGCATGGCAACCGTTGGCTAAAACTTCGTGCATCTGCTTGTCATTCTTTCTCAATTTTACTTTCCATTGCTTTCTCATATTTCTCCACAAATTGCTTCAAAGTTGTCTTCGAGTTAACATACCATTAAAGAAAGTATTCATACTCTCACTACGCTGAGTGGTTGACATTCCAGCCCAAAAAGTAGTTTTCACGAATGCTGGAACCCAACGATTTCTTTCCTCATACAAATCATTCAACCACTGATTATTTCTAAGATCATATTTATCTACATGTCATGCCAAGCTTCCTCGAATTCAACAGGAGTATGTAAGTCATAAACAACAGAAAGTAATGAAACTCTAATGGCATGATATTCTGCATACCTTCCCAACTTCTCAGGCACCTTTTTCAATATATGCCACAAACACCATCGATGTCTAGTGTCTGGAAAAACAATCTGAATTGCCTTTTTCATCGCTTTATCTTGATCTGTAATGATTCCAAGGGGAGGACACCCAGACATACATAATAGCCATGTGTTAAATAACCACGTAAATGTTTCCGTGTCCTCATGTGAAATCAACCCACATCCTAACAAAATTGATTGACCATGATGATTAACTCCTATAAAAGGAGCAAATGGCATGTCATACTTGTTTGTTGGGTATGTGGTATCAAATGTGACAACATCCCCAAAGTCCTTATAGGCTGCCCTGCTCCTTGGATCTACCCAAAATACATTTTTTAACCGACCCTCCTCATCTAGGTCAATACTGAAGTAAAACCCATCATTTTCTGTTTGCATTTTCTGAAAATACCTCTGAATTGCAATAGCATCCCCTTCTCCGAGTCTTAATCGCCTCACCTTGTCAACATGATTTCTAGCATCTCTTTCTAAAAATGACACATTTTCAAAGCCACCAGCCTCGACAACAATCGACTTAAAACTTTGAGCAATTTTAATTCTAGCTTCTTCATTTATTTCAAGCTTCTTTTTAACAAAAGGACTAATGAAACGGTTGCATCGATAATACCTACTCTTGCTCGGGCTCACGGCATGGTTGTGTTCAAGGATCAAATTTCCAATTACTCATTTTCCACTAACAATATCCAAACGTCCTCCAATTTTAGCATTGCATCCAATCTTTTGGTTTGGTTGAAACCGCAAAACATTAGTGGCTTTGGCTTTTGACTTGCCATTTCTCTCACAAGTAAACGTCACATATCTCAAACTCCCATCATCCTCTTTTCTACAAGATCTCCGCATCACTGGAAACCCCTCTTGTAGGCCATAAGTTTTATAATATTCAAACATTTCATCAGGACTATCAAAAGACATCCCAACCGTTGGCTCATCAACATTTTCCACCACCAATTCCTCATTGTTTTCTTCCAAATCAGCCCCCTGTAAATCCTGCAATTCCCCAACTTCATCAACCTCCTCCACTTGTTCGAAATTATCCATTAACTGCTGCAAATTAAAATAATTCAATATCTTATTAATTATTTATCGCAAATTCATTAAATTTAAAAACAAAATTTCAAAAGCAAAATGAAACAACTCAGATGGTAATTACATCTTCTCACATTGCTTTTTCTGTAGCCCCTGTATTAATTGCAGATGAAGAAACACAATAATATGATCAACTAGTCTTGAAATAAATTGAGCCATGTTTGTAGAAACTCAAATCGATTGATACTGATCATAATTCCTTTCTTCAGAATAATAATATTAATTATCTTACCTTTAACAAAACAATTCCATTATACCCAATTTAATTACATACATAATTATAAAAAAGCAGAGCCTAGGTCATTACCCTACCTCCCTTCGTTCACAATTTTTTTAATTGATTTTGAATCCTACGAAGCTACAACCCAATTTAATAAACAACATCATTTCTACATTAAAAATAAATTAACATCACCATCAATTTAGCTTCAAACAACTCTGTTTTTATTTTCTCTTAGTGATGCTAACAACTAATGTATGGAAACTGTTACGATGTTACAGAAGAAATAAATTCAAGAACATGAGAACTGAAGAAATAAATTCAATGTTACAATGTTACAATGTTGTAAAAACGCAAGGAAAAGTTTAAAATAAAATTAAAAAACAAAATGCTACAAAGAAGACAGTACCGAAACCAATCTTCAAGCTTCCAAAATTCAAGCTTTCAGGCACAATGTTAATCTTCCTTTGCCGAAACTAATCTTGACAAAACTCAGCTGAAACCAATCTTGCTGTTGTTGGTCTTGTTCTTCACTAAATGCAAGGGTTGTGGATCTCATTCAGCTTAATTAATAGATGTCGAAACTAATCATGCTGAAACCAATCTTGCTCGCAGCCGAAACTCACCCGAAACTCAGCTGCTGTTGGTCTTGTTCTTCACTAAATGCAAGGGCTGTGGATCTCGTTCAGATTAATTAGTAGATGCCGAAATTAATCATGCCGAAACCAATCTTGCTCGCAACCGAAACTCACCCGAAACTCAACTGCTGTTGGTCTTGTTCTTCACTAAATGTAAGGGCTGTGGATCTCGTTCAGCTACTGTTGCAAGGGCTGTGTTCTTCACTAAATGCAAGGGTTGTGGATCTCGTTCAACTGCTGTTGCAAGAGCTGTCGATCTCGTTCACCTGCTGTTGGTTTTGTTCTTCACTAAATGAAAGGGATGTTGGTCTTGTTCTTCAACGAAAAAGAAATGAATAAAGGCTGGAAGAAATGGAAAAGAAAAAAAATAAAGAAAACAAGGCAAATAAAATAAGAAACCGCGAAACAAAAAAAAATTATAAACAAAACGACGACGTTTTATATTTTTTAGGATTTGACCCGGGATTTAACCCGGGACAAACATCAGCACTCATATAAAAATGCTTTTTTTAAAGAAAAAAAAAATCTAGTTAGCACAGGACAAACCACCATCAATAAACATGACGGGTACCTTTGGCGCGTTATCCCTCTCACAAACCTACGAAAAATCAAGAACCCAACTCCCAAAAATCCTTCACTTGCATCAACTGTACTACTACAAATTTTGCATCTTTTTTCAATTCACGTCAATGGCTTTAACCCACCACGTTTTGAAACCCACCATTAATCCTCCTTTATTTTCCTTTCACCGCTCATTACTCACTTCAAAAGCTCCACTTTCAGTCCAAACACACATAAACTCACTGTTTTCAACCCCAAGAGGTCACTATCTTCAGAACCGAGCTCCCACATTCACTAGAAGATTGTTCATTCCTTCAGTTTCTGGCATCTGGGATGCTTTAACTGGTGGCAACAACAATTCTCGTGAAGCCGTTGTTGCCATTCGAAGGGGAATGCTACTCTTTAGACAGGTGAATTTTGTTTCGATTCGTGTTTGTTACTTACAATGTGTATAAAGTTTTATTTTTCTTTGTGAGTTCTAGATGATACTGAGAAGCATTTTTTGTTGTTAAGGGTGATGTTGTGGGGTCTGTAGCCGAATTTGACAAGGCAATTGAATTGGATCCTCGACAAAAGGCATGTATGTTTTTTATTTTTTTCCTTGGAAATGTGAATCGTTATATGCATATGAGTATATTATGATTTAATTTGTGAATTGATTGTTGTTTAGATCTCTGGCAAAGGGGCTTATCGCTTTACTATCTCGATAGGTACTAAATTTTTCACGTTTTATAGCAGATTGAAAAAGGGTATATTTGAGCACAATGAACTGCTTAATTTCTTTCAATTAGTTGGGATCATTCTGAAGAAGTTGATTCGAGTTTCACATTTCAATAGGTTTGAAGAAGGTGCAGAGCAGTTTCGGATAGATGTTGCTCAAAATCCAAATGATACCGAGGAGTCAATATGGTGCTTTCTTTGCGAAGCTCAGCTGTATGGAGTTGACGAAGCAAGGAACCGATTTCTCGAGGCACGTTAAAAGTTGCTAAGCAAACATCATTATAGAATCTATTTAGAGTTTTAGACCATTCATTGACAAATGAGATCCTAATGAAATGAGAATGTTTCTAAGAAATGGTGAAATGGAAAGGTATTGATGCTTAAGATGCTGAGATGAAAGGGTTGCTACATTATGCTTCAAAGAATAAACTAACTTCCTTGTGGTGTTTAACCCATCATCTTTGTCTCTGAGTCTATCTAATTATATAAAAGCTGAATGCAGGTTGGTAGAGATCCTCGTCCTGTAATGAGGGAAGCATATAACATGTTTAAAGGTGGTGGTGATCCAGAAAAGGTATTTTTTGCTATTCTTTTTAATTCTGAGCTGCTTTTTGCAGTTTATGAGGTCCTATTAGCTCTGTTTCTATATTAACATCTAGGACATACTTATGTCTCATTAGGTAGTTACGTGGCCTATTCAAGTTAATTATAAGGTTTCATTCATGATTTTCACCATGTAACCTATCTACTTCCTAGCTAAAGATGATTTAAAAAGTATTTTCGCCTGCGTCTTCTAGATGTGTTTATTATAGAGGGAGGACAGAATTATTAACTTACACTGCTTGTGTCTCGAAGTCCTTAAGTTTGGTAGGCAAAAGGACTTTGGTGCTTGCACTTATTGGCCAATGGGATGGATATCCTCATGCTTTTGTATTTATAAACTATTTTTGGCTAATAGGGGCCCCTCCTGGCAATCATTAATATAATAAGATATCTTATATATACGTTACAATCATTTACCATGGTAGACATACTTAGGAAATTAGAATATGAATATCCCAGCTTATTTACGGGATACTTTATATGTTACGTCTCTATGCGCACTCTCAGTTTGTACTTTGGACATTAGTGCACTTAACCTGAATACTTCAAGGATAGTAGGTGTTATATCAAATTAGTAGCTATGGATTAGCAAAACTCTCGCTTATGTAGGAAACTGATAATATGTTCTGTGATGTTGCATTGCACTTTGGTCTTTGCAGTTGCATTTATTGTAAGAATGTCATTTGACTAAGCAGTTATATTTGCTGCATAGCTTGTTGCTGCATTTTCGAGTGGCCGTGAAAACGAGTATTTTTATGCTTCCTTATATGCTGGACTGTTCTATGAATCTCAGGTTTGTTCTGAAACTCTAATATTTCTTATGGACCTTGAAAGGAATGCTTCTGTATAAAGCATGGCTTTCATACCATGATAGACTAATAAAAAATTCTCCTACAACACTATTAATGATCCACAAGGATGACTGGGTTTATTCATACTTACATTTGCATATTTTCAAAAACTAGACTGAACTGACTGTTTGTCTATATTACATTCATATCAATAAGGAGTTTCTGTTGGTATGTGGACCATTGTTTCGAAAATGGAAACTATTAGATATGTGATACACTTGCATACTGTTGAGCTTACCTGGGAACATCTGAAGGAAGATGGACCAATTTATATTCCTGAGTATATATGATATCTGAAACAAGAAGTGGCCCCGGACAAAAGTACTTGCTGGTGTAATTTTCATTTTGGTAATTCCTTGTGTACAAGTTACAGTAACCATCTTTTAATAATTTGCTATCTGCAGAAGAAAGCAGATGCTGCCAAGTTTCATATTCTTGCAGCATGCGAGTCTCCTTATGGACAAAGGTCTTGATTCAGAATACATTCCTGCTATTTAGTCAGTCAATTATTCAGCAATTTATTTCTCATGTTCATGTAGATTGCTTATTATTTCAGGTCTGATGATTACATGGCTGCTCTTGCTAAGGTTCACTCTCTTTGTCGGAACTGGAGCTCTGTTTGAATATTCAGCTTAAAATTGGCTTCATATGCAACTTTTGACGTTCACTTGATGTGTATACAGACATTTCACATTTTTCATTAAATGTGAAAAATGTTAGTTGGTAGACCATAAAACAATCTACAGATTAGCTGTATCATGCATCTAATTCAATTATAAGATTATGCTACCTTATTTGCTTTCGTTTTTTGAACACTGTAGGATATGGATCCTTACAGATATGCAGATACTCTATCAATATAAATTTTTGTTTCTATTAGCTATTGAATAATATATAGTTATGTACCTATCCTGGCCTTGTAAATCAATGCTAGGAAACCTGCCGCAGAAAGAAAATCATTGAACCTTACATGTACATTTTCAAAGAGAGTTCTCGGCTCCAGAAATAGCAAAAAGAATGATACAACAAAGGATTAAATGTGCAGTCAAAGTTTGATAAAAAAAGAAAATGAGCTTGAACGACCCCCCGACAAGGACTGAATCATTGTCCAGGTAAGCCTTAAAAAGTTCATGTTTAATATATTCGTTGCGTCCCGTTTTAGGCATTCTTAATTTAGCTTAAAGCACACTATGAGCATGTACCTTTGTGCCAAATCCAAAAGACCTTCATTATCAGTCACTTAAAAAAATAGAAAGGAATTCCAAGTTGCCAACAAACTTAAAAACTGCTCAATTTTGACCTTGGGTTTGTCTGCTTGTACAATTTTAGATGACTTAATTGATAAACCAAGTGGTCTAAGGCAGATAAATTTGGAGTCTCTCTTCCGTTGTTAGACCTCCAAAGCCTTTCCATTTCTGCACGTTCCATCGCCATTGATTTTATCCAGTCACAAAAGCCATCTTTTTCCATTGCTAGTTGATGAGTTAACACCCATTCTTATCCCAAATCTACACATCCACATGAACTTGTTGCCACTAGAAACAGAAGAAAATAAAATAAAAGATATGTTTACAACAGTTGTGGTTCTATGGCTGTGGGTGAGGCTGTGACCTGTCCAATTTGTGCAAATAACACAAGCCAGTTAATCTAGCCGTGTCAGACAAAATATTCCGAGCACGCATTAATTGTATTTGCTTAATTTTCCTCAACAAAGTGGAATACAGAATCTTACGTAAGTGGCTTATGCCAGATGCCAATTAATATCTCAAGTAAATAAATAAGAGTCTTAATCCAAAGCATATTTGGCTTGTACTTGTAACTTGCAAGATACCAATCATTTGCCATTTCAGCATATTCGCAGTCCTAAGCACATAAGGCAGCATATTCTTGAAGTTATTCTGCTTTTGACATCTGCCAATTGGCCTCAAAATTCACTGACCAAATTGTCCAAATCCAAAAGAAATCGATCTTGGCTCCATTAGAAGAATAAACTGAAAATTCAAAGCTATTGGGTCTAATGATTTTATAAAAATGTCAAAAATATAAGGGTAAAAAGGGTAATTCACTTCCCTTTTTTTGCTACATTCTTTAAGCTTTGCCAATATCAAATTGAAGTAATTATGAGAAAATAAGGTTGCTTTAGCTCATCAAAACAAGAAAAGTTAACTTTAAACTACATCATGACACAAAAATTAACGAAGTCTCTATACAACAGCCTTTGGCGGGTCCCACGTGTAAATGAATAGGGGAAGGCTCTACCGGTCTAACACTTGTCATACATAGAACAAAGTTTCATGGAAAATCCATATAATCTTACGCTACTTAATCACATCATCACCCTTTCCTTTGCCTTCCCGGTTCTTACAAAAAAAAAAAAACACTTCTTCAACTAAAAAACACTACTAGACTCTGTCCTTCAAAATCTTTTTTTTCAAAAAAACCCCACCTCAGTTTCTTTGCCTTTTATAACATCAAAGCTTTATAAAGGACATGCAAGAGCAAGTTCTTGGTGATTTTCTTGGGAATCAAACGGGAGTTTTTCCATGTCAACAGAGAGACTCATTGTTAGTAACGAACGTTCTGATGATGATCATCATCAGCAGCAGCAGCAGCATCACACAATGCAACAACATCATCCAACGGTGACTGTATTGCCCCGTAATAACTCCTCCAAGCAATGTGCTGCAGAACATGAACAAGTTTTTGATGAGTTGCCAAAAGCAACAATTGTGGCAGTGTCAAGACCAGACTCAAGTGACATTAGTCCCATGCTTTTGTCTTATACAATTGAGCTTCAATACAAACAGGTATGTTGCTATTTATATATATATCAAACATGCAAATTTGTTAACAGTTTATGTGCTTCCGTGTGTCTAATTATGCTTTTTTTTTTTTGGTATGATATATTGAAGTAGTGGGGAAGGAGCGAAAAATTGGTTTTGTGATTTTTTTTTTCTTGTTTCGAATTTAAAATAAGAACAAGGGAATTTTACGCGCCAATTGTGCGTACGTATAGAGGTACAGATTTGACATAATGTAGAGTTTAAGAATTCATTTGTTATGTGTATTGTACGTTTGCTAAACGGTTTTGTTTTCTGTATTTTTCTTTTTCAGGGTAAATAAAATGATCAAAAGAATAAGAACGAAAATGGAAAAGATCTTACATTTTGTTTTATGTTTTCTACAATCTAGTTGAATTTGGAATCAGGCATTGGTTGTTAGTATCTAGAACCTGCCAAATAACCTCAATCTGTAGTCTTTTTGATTCATTTGTATTGTTATGTGCCTTTACATGCTGCAAGAATTGTTCAAGTACTAACTGTACTTTCTATTGGACAGTTTAAGTGGAGTTTAGTGAAGAAAGCTTCACAAATTCTCTATCTACATTTTGCTGTGAAGAAACGTGCTATTATTGATGAACTTCACGAGAAACAAGGGCAGGTTTGCCTTTTAATTGAACTTGCCCTCACCTCCTTTATGTCATTTCTATACCACATTTTCAGAAGTATTCAAATCCATGATGTAGTGTGCGTGTTTGTTTTGCCCAGTGTTGGTAACTTCTGTAAGTTCTCATTTGTTACTGATTGTTTCTGATTTTTGATCATTTTCTTATTGGCATATTGCATTTTAGGTTAAAGAATGGCTTCAAAGCTTAGGAATAGTAGATCAGGTAGCGGTTGTGCAAGATGATGAACCTGATGATGGAGCTGTACCTATGCATCCCAGCGAAAGTGTCAGAAATAGGTAATTTCTTCTTATGCACCTCTTATAATTGACAGAGGAATTGCATTCATAAAGCCCTTCGCACTATTCCATTTGTCTTTCTTATAAGGTATTTTGTTTTGCAGATACGTGCCATCCATGGCAGCTTTATCAATTCTTCACCCAGTGCTAGGAAAGCAGACAGTTGCAGAGAGAGCAAAGGTGGCTATGCAAGGGTATTTGAATCACTTCATGGGAAACATAGGTATCGTAAATTCTCGAGAGGTGAGCATACATACTTCGCTAGTAGCCATCTTCAATGGGTCAATTATGTGATGCCTAACTTGTTGGAAATTGGAACTTAGATTACATGATAGAGTTAGTTTTGTTTTCTGTTGTTTCTTATCAACTTTTACGTAACATAGTCATTTGTCATAACAAGTGGCTCTGGATTATAGGTGTGCAAATTCTTGGAGGTATCGAGGTTGTCATTTTCAGAAGAGTATGGTCCAAAGTTAAAAGAAGGTTATGTTATGGTGAAACATTTATCAAATATCTCCAAGACTGATGATTTTGGTTTTGTGATTTTTTTTTTCTTGTTTCGAATTTAAAATAAGAACAAGGGAATTTTACGCGCCAATTGTGCGTACGTATAGAGGTACAGATTTGACATAATGTAGAGTTTAAGAATTCATTTGTTATGTGTATTGTACGTTTGCTAAACGGTTTTGTTTTCTGTATTTTTCTTTTTCAGGGTAAATAAAATGATCAAAAGAATAAGAACGAAAATGGAAAAGATCTTACATTTTGTTTTATGTTTTCTACAATCTAGTTGAATTTGGAATCAGGCATTGGTTGTTAGTATCTAGAACCTGCCAAATAACCTCAATCTGTAGTCTTTTTGATTCATTTGTATTGTTATGTGCCTTTACATGCTGCAAGAATTGTTCAAGTACTAACTGTACTTTCTATTGGACAGTTTAAGTGGAGTTTAGTGAAGAAAGCTTCACAAATTCTCTATCTACATTTTGCTGTGAAGAAACGTGCTATTATTGATGAACTTCACGAGAAACAAGGGCAGGTTTGCCTTTTAATTGAACTTGCCCTCACCTCCTTTATGTCATTTCTATACCACATTTTCAGAAGTATTCAAATCCATGATGTAGTGTGCGTGTTTGTTTTGCCCAGTGTTGGTAACTTCTGTAAGTTCTCATTTGTTACTGATTGTTTCTGATTTTTGATCATTTTCTTATTGGCATATTGCATTTTAGGTTAAAGAATGGCTTCAAAGCTTAGGAATAGTAGATCAGGTAGCGGTTGTGCAAGATGATGAACCTGATGATGGAGCTGTACCTATGCATCCCAGCGAAAGTGTCAGAAATAGGTAATTTCTTCTTATGCACCTCTTATAATTGACAGAGGAATTGCATTCATAAAGCCCTTCGCACTATTCCATTTGTCTTTCTTATAAGGTATTTTGTTTTGCAGATACGTGCCATCCATGGCAGCTTTATCAATTCTTCACCCAGTGCTAGGAAAGCAGACAGTTGCAGAGAGAGCAAAGGTGGCTATGCAAGGGTATTTGAATCACTTCATGGGAAACATAGGTATCGTAAATTCTCGAGAGGTGAGCATACATACTTCGCTAGTAGCCATCTTCAATGGGTCAATTATGTGATGCCTAACTTGTTGGAAATTGGAACTTAGATTACATGATAGAGTTAGTTTTGTTTTCTGTTGTTTCTTATCAACTTTTACGTAACATAGTCATTTGTCATAACAAGTGGCTCTGGATTATAGGTGTGCAAATTCTTGGAGGTATCGAGGTTGTCATTTTCAGAAGAGTATGGTCCAAAGTTAAAAGAAGGTTATGTTATGGTGAAACATTTATCAAATATCTCCAAGACTGATGATGCCATACATTGTGCAGGCTGTTGCTTTAGTTGTTGTAGCAATAAATGGCAAAAGGTAATAGAATTCATAATACTTTTGATTATGGTTTACTTATCTTTATCCTTGTAATGCCAATTGAGATCATCCAGCTGTCTTCACACAGTCATACAGGCAACAGCATTTGTAATTAACAGATTTTTCAACTATTAGAACCTGTAAATAAATCCTAATAGGCTTACAGATACCTCACTTAACCGGCTTTTGTGGAAAATCATATAGGTCCTTGTTTCTAAAGAATGATAACAAAGAGTATCATCAAATTCCTTTAGCATTGAAAAATATGATATCCACAACAATTGTTAGAGCTGTCCTGACATCAGTTTGCTATTAAAACCAATTCTATTTTCAAACCATGATTAAATACTCTGTCCTGTTACCTTTTTAAAATAAAAATTACCATCTTCATTTCAAACTTTATCTATATACAGGTCTGGGCTGTTCTGAAACCTGGATTCTTGGTCCTGCTAGAAGATTCTTATAACACCAGAGTCTTAGACATAATTGTATTTGAACTTCTACCAACCACGAATGGGAATGAAGGACCAGGAGTATATTTGGCAAGCCAAGTAAAGGGATCCAATCCGTTGCGCTACGCATTTCAGGTCAGCTGATTTTGTCTTTTGTGTTGTGGAAACTAGATGAATTTAGTAAGCTTTAGGCTTGAGACCTTGGTTTATATTTTTTTCATGAATACTTTTCTTGAATGTACTATTTTTACTTATAATTGCCATGTTTGGACATCTGAAAAGGTTTCTTGTGGAAATCGGAGCATAAAGTTAAGAACCACAAGTAGTGGCAAAGTTAAAGAATGGGTTGCTGCAATTAATGATGCTGGTCTAAGACCTCTTGAAGGGTGGTGCCATCCTCACCGATTCGGTTCCTATGCTCCTCCAAGGGGTTTAACTGAAGATGGGAGTCAAGCTCAGTGGTTTATAGATGGTCAAGCAGCTTTTGAAGCAATTGCTTCAGCCATAAAAAATGCAAAATCACAGGTTTAAGTGTTCCTCTACCAAGACCAACTGCATTGAACAATATGCCAGTGCCTATTCCTTGTAATGCTGAACGATAAAAACTTGCCTGCAGATACTCATTACTGGCTGGTGGCTTTGCCCAGAGCTGTATCTCATACGTCCTTTTGAAAATCATCCTTCCTCTCGCCTTGATGCTCTACTAGAAGAAAAAGCCAAGGAAGGGATTCAGGTACAAATATAACAACTCTTTCTATCATTGATAATTTATTGTGTTCAGGGAGTTCAGTGCCATCATTTGCAATTTTGATTTAGCTGATTGAATGTTTAATATAATCTTTTAACTCGTTGCTTAGCTTGGGATGATATGTTCTTATATTTCTTGTTCCCAATCAGGATGTCCATATTTTAGTATATGATAGATCACCATTGTATGCTTTAAACTGCACCATTCTAAACAAGTCCTTAGAAAGTTTCTTGACATTGCTTTATCGACATTTTTGTTATAAATGTTCCAAATTTCAATTTGGATGGTTATGCAGGTTTACATTCTTCTTTACAAGGAAGTTTCTATTGCTTTGAAAATTAACAGTATGTACAGTAAGAAAAGGCTCCTAAAAATTCATGAGAACGTGAAAGTACTGCGCCATCCTGACCATTTCTCAACTGGAGTTTATTTATGGTATTCTTCGTAGGCAGTTTACACCAAGTACTTTCCTTCTTGATTGTTTTCTTGCTTCTGATCACTGATTATATATATTAACATGCAGGTCTCACCATGAAAAACTTGTTATTGTTGATTATCGCATTTGTTTCATTGGAGGATTGGATTTATGCTTTGGTCGTTACGACACAATTGAACACAAAGTGGGAGATTACCCTCCTTCTTTGTGGCCTGGGAAAGACTATTATAATCCAAGGTGTTTACTTATTTATTTTTTCTAATTTGAGAAAATGGTTTTAGCATGACTAGTAGGGATTCAACTTCATTTTTATATAAGTATGCATTAGATCAAATGGAATAAAACTTTTCCAATAGTTTAGTATTGGTTATACATGTCAATATGATATGATTATAGAATTTTGTCGACTGCTGTTTGCTTATTCAAATAGTTGAAAGTGTTTGGTGGTAAGTGTATGGACTTTGATCTTAATACTTCTTTAATGTTGTTCGGCCAGAGAATCTGAACCAAATAGTTGGGAGGACACAATGAAAGATGAACTGGAGCGTGAAAAATATCCACGTATGCCATGGCATGATGTCCATTGTGCTTTATGGGGACCACCTTGTCGTGATATCGCTCGGCATTTTGTTCAACGCTGGAATCATGCAAAGGTTGATCTTCTGAGACTTGTGATCTTCTTTTATTTTTTAT
Organism: Citrus medica; assembly: GCA_002013955.2. NCBI lineage: Eukaryota > Viridiplantae > Streptophyta > Magnoliopsida > Sapindales > Rutaceae > Citrus > Citrus medica. The sequence goes on along the minus strand of MKYO02025993.1, from coordinate 270,403 downwards.
TTTATTATTATTTGCCAAACTTATTGGCTGATATTAATTAACCATACTTTTAGAGAAGCAAAGCTCCAAATGAACAAAACATTCCACTACTCATCCCTCATCACCACATGGTTCTCCCTCACTACATGGGACGAAGTCGAGAGATAGGCATTGAAAACAAGAGCACAGAAGAAAATCAGAAAGATCTCACCAGACGGGATTCCTTTTCCTCACAATCACCATCAGAAGATATTCCATTGCTTTTGCCTCAGGAATCTGATAAACTAGTTGCTCCTAATGTCGATGACAATTCAAATGGCCTCAATACAAATCATAATATTCTTGATAGGACATCTGGGTTCTATGGAAGTTATACAATCCCTTCTAATGAGTACAAAACTGAAGCTTTAGCCCCAAATTCTAAGATAAGAGGTACCATAGATGGCCTTGATGCTGTGGATCTTCAACGTGAGATGAACTCAAATTCAGTTCGGGAGTTTGGCTTGGACAAGAGAGAAGAGTGGTGGGAAAAAACGGAAGAAAATCATGACATTTATTCTAGTAAATGTGGACAAGTTGGTCCGCGTTTGGCATGCCGCTGCCAGGTTAGCTACAACTCTGGCTATTAAATAAAATCTTGTAGTGTCCTTAGATTCTATTATGTCACAAAATTGTGATATAAACTTTACCAGCCGTTGTATCCATACACCATTCCAGCCAGACAAGTTTGCCATGTGCTATTTCTAAGCTTCTCTGAGTTTTTGTGCCAAAGCATGTATTTAGACATGTATTTTGTGCCAATTAAAATTGTTAAAGGCCAGGTAAATGGTGTCATCAACATAACATGTAGGTTGCAGAACTCAATAAAACTCAAGTAAAGGAAACTCATGTGGATTAACTTGTTCACAGTGATATGTGAAGGAAAAACATAAATCTTGGTCATTATGAAAAAATTATACCACGTACATGGATCTGGTATTACTGTCTTTTCTGCCTAATGTATCTGAACTATAATCTTGTTCTCTTTGTAATTTTAGTTTCCTGCCATAATGAATGAATATGTGCAGATTATCAGAAGTGTCAGCCAGTGGTCTGCAGGAACAAGCCAAACAGAAGGTAGCATTCACAGTGCTTATTGTTCTCTGATTGAGAGTGCAGAACATTTTATTTACATCGAGGTAGGAGAACTTTATTTGATGAAATATTTTCTTTTCCTAAGATGTTGGTTATTGAATGAACTTTTAGTCTTCAAGATTGTTCATTTCTTATGCTGACCATTTTGCTACTGCTGTTTCCTTCTTCCAGAATCAGTTTTTCATTTCAGGTCTTTCAGGAGATGAAACCATACAGAACCGCATCTTGGAAGCATTATACAGACGTATCGTGCAAGCATACAAAGAACAGAAATATTTCCGGGTTATTGTTGTCTTACCGCTCATACCAGGTTTCCAGGTACATACTTTTTTGGCCTCAAGTTTTAGTTATAAATTAACAAGATACTTAGAATCTTTCTTTTGTGCATGCATCGACAGGGGGGTATTGATGATGGTGGGGCAGCAACTGTTAGAGCCATAATTCATTGGCAGTATCGAACTATTTCCCGAGAGAAAACTTCAGTATTACATAAACTCAGTATGCTGCTTGGACCTAAAACACGAGACTATATTAGCTTCTATGGTTTGAGATCATATGGAAGACTTTGTGATGGTGGGCCTGTAGCAACAAGTCAGGTACAATTTAAAATGGCATTCCTTCGGTCTATTTAGCTATTTTGTTTTCTAAGATGTCTTTGTTCTAAGCTCGACCTTGATTTTTTATTATTCCCTTGATGAAAGAAATAAAGCATAGTGTTTGTTCTTGGAGTATGGCTTGATTAGTTATCTCATGTGAGCTTTGCCTCATCACATACTTCAACCAATTTTTAACCTTGATTTCCATACAGGTGTATGTGCACAGCAAAGTGATGATAATAGATGATCGTGTTGCTTTGATTGGCTCATCCAACATTAATGATAGAAGTTTGCTTGGATCAAGGGACTCTGAGGTATCATTTTAATTGTACCAAGATATGTGAGGAGGATGATTAATTATGTCTTAACGGTTTATTTTAAGCAAGTTAAAGTCAGATAAAAGTTTATGCATTTATCCATCTCCTCTTATTTCAGTATTTGACAAAACCCTCTCTCATAAGTTGATTCATTTATTATTTCTGCTTCAGATTGATGTAGTTATTGAAGATAAAGAATTTCTAGAATCATCTATGAATGGAGAGCCTTGGAAGGCTGGAAAATTTTCTCATTCTCTCCGCTGCTTCCTTTGGGCTGAGCATCTTGGTCTTCATGCAGGAGAGGTTCGTACCATTGAAGATCACAATGCCCTCCAGACTCCTTGTTTACTCAATAATTTATATCAATTCCTGAATTTAATGAGTTATTTTCTCTTTGCTTCCTTAAAAATTGCTGAAAAACAACACTCTAGTGTAATTCAATTATGCTTTTACTTTCTACAGATCAGCCGAATAAGTGATCCTTTGGCAGACACAACATATAGAGACTTGTGGCAAGCAACAGCAGAGGTTCGTAGAACAGTTTATTTTAAGACAAAACATCTACTGCTTGTCAGCATTTTTATGTGGAGTGTATTTGATGATTTTGACTCTAGACAGTTACTTATTATTTTTCTTCTCATAGCAAAACACCCTGATTTATGAAGATGTCTTCGATTGCATTCCCAATGAAGTTATCCACTCAAGGTACAAAACGCTACCATTTTTTTGGTCTTTTCTTTCTTTCCCATGTAGGTAGTCTCTCATTTTGCATTCAAAATGCAGGTCTGCTCTCAGACACAGCATGAACCAGAGGAAGGAGAAACTTGGGCATACCACAATTGATTTTGGGATAGCCCCGGAGAAGCTAGAAACCAACGAGAACGGAGAGATTATAGCAACAGACCCAATGGAAAGACTGAAATCTGTTAAGGGACATCTTGTTGCTTTCCCTTTACAGTTTATGTGTCGAGAAGACTTGAGACCAGTATTAATAGAAAGTGAATTTTATGCATCTCCTCAAGTATTTCACTAAGAAATAATCTCGTAGAGGGACAAATGATATAGAGAAACAAAAATTTGCACAAGTTGCAGTAGTTGCAGTCGTAGATATTCATCAAGTAGTTTAAACTTTAGGGAGATATAAGAGAGTGAGCATAGCATCAGCAGTAACACCCATTAAAACGTTTCGGCACTGATAATGTCAGAAAGTATAGATTGAGAGGGATTTCTATGGCCCCATTGGGCTTGATTAATGCCATTTGTAGATGCCTTGATGTACATAATTCTATTTCCCTTAGCTCAAGCAAATGAATGAAATGTCAGTAATTATCCATGATTATGCTGTCTCTTAAAGTACCTGAACAAAGTTAAACCTGTTCAGATTACTTCAAATTACTGCATAAGTTGATTAATTGAACTGCTTCAAGGCCCGTTCGTCATTGTTGCGTTCAAGCTTAATTTAGAAATCACGGCAATCAACTAGAGATTGCGTAACCTCAATCTCAAAGAGTAGTGGCTGATTAACGGATTACTGGAGAAAAAGCAATTGAATTTGAATATGCACTTGATGTGAACAACTTCTAATCAACTACCTTGAACAAGGTACGACATATATGAGAAATGCTAAGCAAGAAGCCACTTCCTAGCTCATTTCCATTACTATTTTGGAGTTGCAACAGCATGAACTTGCTGAGAAAGAGGAGAAGAATGAAAAAAGAGACAAATGGCTGAAATATCATCCATTGCAAATCCCTTCCTCCTGCGTTTCCATGCATGTACGGCACACTCAACCAGACGCTTAGCTGATTTTGCCCTGTTTGGCGTTGAAGATACAATTTGAATTGCTTCTTGATTAGAGATTACATCCCATACCTGAAGAATTAAACCAATATAAATTTTCAACTTATTTTCTTCAATCTTTATAAACAAAAATAATTTGAAAATAATTGTAACATTGTAATAATGCATTATGGATACCCCATCAGTTGCGAGCACAACAAACTGGTCTCTGCTGGTTATATGCCTTTGTGTCACTTCAGGCACAGAAATGAGTCCATAATCCTTGACACAATAATCACCAAAGGCTCTAGACATTGCCAGCCCCGGACATTCCTCATTCGGAAGCCAGACTCTGTGCACTCCTGGCTCATCTTCTAAACAGAAGACCCGTCCCTTGCATTGAATTATCCGCTCAGCTTCATCTGCAAATACAATCAAGAATAATATAAACAACTCATGATTTTTTATTATTTTTTGTGTTGGAGAGAGAGAGAGTGTGTGTGTGTGAGAGAGAGAGAGAGAGAGATACAGACAAGGTAAGTTGGGCTTGAAATCAACTGTTAGCTGAACTGGAACCAAGCTTCCATCTTCTGAAGTGGTGGCTAATACAGCTCGTGAGTCGCCAACATTAGCAACCATTATGAATTCACCCTGGTGAAACAGAAATAACTAGCTCGTTAATTCTGATGAACATGTGTAAGATACAAGTGGCTGGTTAAAATAATTTCCAGTACCTGTCTGACAATTGTCAAAGCAGTTGTTCCGCTGTAGAATGAATCAATCTTTCGATGCTGCTCAAGCTCTTGATCAACAGCAGCACAAGTCTTAACATAAGAATGCTTCCATATGTTGAATCTATGAGTCTTTTTATCCGAATCCAAGTCAATATCTGGGAGAAGAGAAGCTTCAGCAAGAGTCTCCTGCCAATTACAAAGCAAGGATGAAGGCATTGATTCCCGGACCTTTTTAGCCACAAAATGACCCCAAGGACCATGCCCATCAAATATCCCACAAAACATCATGTCTGCCTGACATCCAAATTCCTGCTCCAAAACAAAGAATGAGCACATTTTTCAATCAAAATTGAACCAAGAACCAAATTTTGCTCACAGCTTGGCTATCAAAAGCAGCTTACGATTACATAATTATCAATGTCACTTTCTATTATAACACTTCATTTGATAGCCAAGAAAAGCACAAGATTAGCCATTTCCACATAATTTGGCTATCAAAAGCAGCTTACGATTACATAATTGTCAATGTCGGTTTCTATGATAACACTTCATTTGATAGCCAAGAAAAGCACAAGAGTAGCCATTTCCACATACCTCCCAGACAATTGCGCAATCTTGATTTACTCCTTTTTCGCCTCGCTTGGAGAAAACTGCGGCAAAGTTATTGGAACCATCAACATTTACAAAACCAGAAGACCTTAAAATCATTTCATTCCTTTTGGCTTCTTTAGCCATTGCTTCTGCAGCTCCTCTCACAGCACAACTCTCAGAATTTTTCCCTTTTCTGATTGAAAACGACCTTGCCAATCCGTTAAACATGGAGGAGAAATGCCCCATTTCCTCAAATTCAATCCCCCCACACCAGAGTCAATGTTGGCTTCTTCTATCCCTTTATGTAGACTCAAAATCTGCCTATTTGAAAATGAAGAACAATCACACACAATCAAAATCTAGCTTAAAAGGAAATGCATTGAGATTCGTAAGAAAAGAAGATTCCAATATTCTTCTTATTTCTAACAAATTCTTTATTAAGAACCAAACAGATAATTAAAACAGAAGTAAAAAAGACGTGATCCTACTCAGAAAGGCAAGAATCTTTCAATTTAATAGAGTAAAAACAAGAAACGGTGAATGTGAAACATAATTTTATAAAAGTTAAAAACAAAAAGCTGTGAATCTGAAAGACATCACAGAGAATATTCATTATGTCATGGAATTCCAATATCTCACGATCTAGAATTTTTAGCAAGCAAACGAAAAAAGTTATAAAATAAACTTAGCAGCCCTATGCATTGTTTGCTTCCTGAGAAAAAAGTAGCATGACTTTTAAAAATTTGTCTTCTCATATTTTATTCCATGTACTCAGCAACCAAACTTAAGGTGACCCTTTTGTTTGTTTCTTAAGAAAACAAAGGAGGAAAAGGAGAAGCTCAACATAAGTCTTAGCTAACCTCATCAAGAATCAAAACATTGCTCTATATTTTCAGCTACACAATCTTTGATTACCAAATCATTTAAAAAAAATTCAAATAAATTTTAACCCACCTTTGAAGCAAATTTAGATTTTGAGAATCCAAAATATAAATTTATCATGAAATGCAACAGTGAAACTTTAATTTTCTCCTTGTTTTTTTTTTCCCAAAACTTGCTTGGAAACCAAACAAAACAAAGAAAAAAGAAACTTTTTCACTCAAAAAAAAAAAGCCTATTTTTCCCATTCATCACACAACAAACCAAACAAAACACATCAAACATTCCTTTCATTTCCCTTATTTTCTTGTCAACTTTCTCAGTAACCAAACAACATACCCTTTGACCCTTTACCCAAAACTCAAACAAAAACAAAATCAAAAAAGCATATGCATGAATGACCTTTGATGGAGAAACAAACAATATCAGATAGCCGGGCTCTGAACCAATAGCCGGAAAGCTGACGTCAGCCGCCGGAGTCCGAAGCAATCCCGGTGATCCCTTATTGAGCTGAGAGTTCTAGAGCAAAAATCTTGAGATGGATTATTGCTGCAATAATCCATAATGAAAAAGAGCTTTTGTTGCCTTGTGTTCCTCTCTTTTTAACTGTGGAGAAGAAAACAAAGGCGCAACTCTTTTGTTGTTGTTGTCGTTGTTGTCGTCGTTTTTATACATCTTACACGTACATACAAAAGCACTTTGTTATATAATTTGCTTTTGCTTTGAACTGCTTTTCAACTAAATGTGCTTTTAGTTTGTGGTTACAAAGCTTCTTGTAATCTTGTTAGTTATTTGTTTACTCCGTGCACATACTTTCCATTTTATAACATGTTAGTTATACATCGATTGTCTCTATATATATATATATATATATATATATATACACTTTCAAGAGCTATATATTACAATTTTAAAGCACCATTTTTGACCATGTGTTCTTGAAAATGATGAGTTGAAAAATAGTTACCAATTGCAGACTTATTGCACTCTTGACAGCTCCAATTTTATAGGATTATTAGCATGTTAATGAGCCTGCATTATATATAGAACTTTGGTTTTATTAATTAAATAGCATTTAAATCTTGAGATTGGTATATCAACTAATTAGTTAATCATCATCTACGTTCTTGATAAAACGAATAAAAAATTAAGAAATACATAAATGCCTTTTGTTGACCAAACATGATCACTTGGATTAATATTTTAAATCAAATAGAATGTCTACCTCTACGATATGATTTGTTCCAAAGGGTTTTTTTTTGTTAATTTAATGTTTTGCGTATTTTTCAATGTTTATTTTATAGTAACAAATTTTGTGCCAAAAAATTGTGTACCATACACATGGCAAATTATAAGCCAGGTGCTTCTTTTATTAATTCTAGCACCGTCAAAATTCAAATTGATTAAAATAATGAATGTGATAACAATTATTTGTTAATGGAATATGAGTGATAACTTAGATAGGGTCAATGGGAGGAGTCAATTAGGGCAGCCAATCATAAGAAGCCACCAAGCGAATAAATTAAGAAGAAACAAGTAGAAAATGTTCCTTGAGTTTGCATCATATAATACCTAAAATTCTCTCACATGACTAAGCTTGTTGACCATATGTTTATGCCAAATTTATAAATTCAAGTATAATTTTCTCTGGCTAATTTCATGACAAGAATTTTTTTTTTTTTTGAGGAATTGCCTTTAGAAAATAAGTTAACAATATTTTTCCTAATTTTTTAGGATAAAAAGCTGGATGTTTTAAAGTATTCTATATGAAAGTAGTTTAAGAATTACCACATTTTATTGAATACATTATGTGAGAAATGGGTTTTGGGGTTTACCCAATAATTGAAAAATATCTCTACAGAACTTACGCTATTTATAAAACAATATCTTGTCAAAATTGGAGGTTTTGAGGATAACACACGGATCTCTTTAGTCATGACCAAAAGGAATCAAAGACAAATTGATGCCTCTTGGACCAAAAGGCAAATGCAAATATCAATTCAAGGGAAGCAGGGTGTCAATAACAAATCGTTGAATCCAGAAACAAAATTTTGCACGTGAGTAATATTATTATTACCACACATGCAAAGATTGAAAAGATTCACTTCTAACGAATCCTTTGTCTTTTATTTTTATTATTATTATTATTATTCACACATGTCTTTTATTAGGAAGTTCTATCCACTCTTAATAAAGCAATATCTTCTAAATTTCCATAAATACGCAGTATCGTGTTCTTTCTAAATTTACGCAATTGGGTAAAAAATGGTAGAGAAGATTGAAGAAAGAAGTTCCGTGCAAAAGTAATGAACCAAGAGGTACTTTTGTACTTGGTGCCCTCTCAAACGAAATCATTTATGAATTATTAGTACGTATATTAGGCCGCTTCTAGTATATATTCTTTATTTATTAAATTAATATTACATTATATATATATATATATATATATATATATAACTCTAGTGTGATTGACCTAGAGGTACTTATAACAAGAATATAATAGTTTAAATAATGTACAAATGGAGAACTCAAAATTTTGATTTGTCTAAAAACAATTTTACATATTTTTGACATCAAACTATAAGCTTATCGATATTATAATTACAGCCACTGAATATTACAACGATCGACAATTGGAACCTTGTAATAAAATCATTTCCTGTTATTTAGTGTCTATAAATACACCCATGACATAATAGAGGTAAAAAAAAAAGCCTATATATAATAAAGTTTGAAAGAAAGGATAAAACCCAAACCAAATTTGACAAGATCTTATGAATGTTACTCACAAGGGACATACACTTTAAGAAAGTGGTGGCGGTGATGATGGAAGGGTTAAAATCAGGTGGGTCCAATGCCCACCAAAAGAATATGATGGGCACTGACCAATCACTATTGATTTCACTTGAACCGAGTCAGATGATCTCACAGACTCCGTCTTTTGGGTTGAATGGTTGATGAGGTGGGACCTCGTGGTGGCTGTCGGTAACAATTATTTCCCTTCACGAGAATGTTTTCAGAGCTGCTCACGCCTATGCTTTCCTTGTGAACACCTTACACGTGGCCGGCCTACAAAAAATCACACGCGTAATTACATTTCTCTTCCAAATTCTACAAAACTCTAATCGAGGATGCACTCGAAAGAATCCAATGTGTACGTGTGTAGACATAATTAATAATAAAAACCTACCAATCCAACGGATATAATGAATGATACGAGGAGCCGAGGACGTGGCAACCCTGATAAAATGGAAACAGTAACAGAAACACATGTGATGCACAGAATTGCAACAGCCCACCTTCAGACCTCATGATGGAGTTTAGAAGTGGTAAAAATATCCGTTCGGTTTAGATATAGATCACACTCAGATATTGTGGGTCGAATATTATCAAATTTAGATATAAAATTAAATTGATCTCATACATCATTTAATAAAGTTAGAATTTAAATTTTATTAAAAAAAATTATAAAATATATATTATTTTAAATATTTATATTTATTTAACTCATTTATTATACATATATAAAATTTTAAATATTTAAAATTTATATTTTTATATCAAATTTTATTAAAATAAATTTAAAATTTATAAAATTTCATTTATTATACATATATAAAATTTTAAATACTTAAAATTTATATTTTTATATCAAATTTTATTAAAATAAATTTAAAATTTATAAAATATATACATATATACATATATAATATTAAAAAATATAAAATATAAATACCTAAATTAAAACTCAGTCTAAATTCAAATCTAAATTAATTACATCCAAACAAAATTCAATCATTATAATACACGGACCCAGCCTGAGATTTTACCATCCCTAAATTGAAGTCGGTGGGAAAAACAAATGGAGCGACCGATCGATTACACGGGGGCCACGGGATGATCCGGAGGGGACCAGCGGATCAGGAGCTGACCACGTAACACCGAACAATCACATGCGGGGCGGCGCACTGGATGAGGACACGCAAGCTTCCACACAAATGCATAAGCATGAGCAACAACAGTAATAGCCAGTAGCCCACGCCCCCTTACTTTTCTCCTTTTCATTGGGTAGGTGTTGACTGGTTGACTTTCAAGTCTTTTTAGCTTTCGAGTCTTTTTAGTCGTGTATAATTAATTAAATTAACCTTTCAAAAATTAAAATAAAATCATGAGAAATCGAGGGTTTGGTAATTTTAATTGGCTAATTTGGAACAAGGGTGGTGACCCATGGAAGATCTCTTGGGTCACATTAGCATAAAGATTAAAGATTAGATTTCTCATGTGGCCGAGGCGATCATTCTAGAGTTTTTAAAATATTATTTTAAGTTAGTAATCATTGTTCAATTTACATAACTTTTTTTTTAATTTTTTTGTTCCTAATGAAGATTTTGTGTGATGGCTTTTGGATGAAGAGTCGTGATTATAATATTTTTATGATGGGATTGGGAGTAGGGATGGTAATTGTACCCGTAAATCTGTAAATTTGTCCAAATTCACCCGCTAAAATCTGTCCGTTGCGGGTAATTTTATCCGTTGCGGGTGGGTTTAGTATTATAGATTAAAACCCGCACATGGATGCGGGTGGGTTTGGTATTAGCCTTATATCCGGTGGATACTCGCATGGATATCCACCAAACCCGCAATAATTTTTTTCAAATATTTTTAATTTAATTTAAATAAAAAAATATATAAAGAAAATAATGTAATTAATCAAATTACCAAATAGCCAAAGGTTCAAAGTTGTGTATGTGTGTATATGACTCATTTCCTATTCTAAAGTCATAACCTAAAGGAAACTAAAGGCATTTCCCTTCAAATTAGTATTTGAAAATATTAATCTTAATTATTATTATAG